>JAZHYW010050202.1:0-14244 GCA_037355805.1 Ixodes ricinus
AATTACCGTGAACCGTTTTGAACCGGTTACCGTTATATTTTTTTCCGGTCTCGGTCTCCGGTTCAGTTCCAAGATGGCACGACGAAGATTTCGGTTCGGTTCAGTTCCGGTTCGGCTAAGCATCTCGGTTCTGTTCCGGTTTTCTCGGTTCGGTTCCGGTTCGACACTCTGGCTAAAACAAAGCAAAAAATAATATAATTATACTTACTTATTTTATGCTCGTCATTCATAATTAGATAAAAAATTAATACGACTGATTCTCCTTCGTTCCTGCAATATTTCCAGACCTGCGTCAATGCAAAGTTGAGTAGGTGACACATAAAAAGACTACATGTCAAACAAAGCGCATTGCTAGTCTTTGAACTTCTTCAAGTTTTGAAATGCAACATAATGTATGCGGCTCCCAAACGATACTTCCATACACATTCACTGGTCTTACCTATTTTTATTTAAAAACAGCATTAATAAACGGTATTCTCAAAACACGTGTTTTAAACTATGGGATGTTTTCTAATGCTACCTCCTTTACACAGAAAGTGGGAAAACAGCTTGAAAAAAAAACACACACACAGAGACAGGACACACACATACCTGAATATCAACCATTTTTTTACTATCTTCACGTTCTTCAACCCCTTTCTTGTCTTCATCTTCAGCCTCTCGACCATTACATGTTTATAAAATTTTTTTGTTTTGTTCAAGCTGTTTTCCCACCTTCTCTGACCATGTACCAACCCGCTCAACTCACACCACTTAATCCTTTACACATAAATCTGTCCCATGCCCCATGGCATGGCATGTCAGCACAACTGGTTTGATTACCATAATAACAAGGAAAACAAAATACACAAGAACATACTCATTATTGAATCAATACATGGCGCTGGCCCACCAGCACCCCATCCAGTACCTCTGCACAAGACGGGTAACTTTTGACGTTCCCCAGCCAGGTTGCATGCCGTACATCCGGTTTCCGAGTGCAGATACTCTCAGTAGTGTGCGGAAATGTTGTAGAGAAGGGTGATGGCAATTAATAAACAACGAGTTCTTCTTTATGCCCTACAGAATAGCTATTCAATGCCTTCATTACAAATTCAGAAGGTCGCTCTCCTTAATGCGTTCCATGTGTTATAAGCTTGGAGACAAATGTCGCTGACAATTCTATGTTTCTCTAAGCGTCCTCTTTCACCTAATTGTGGATACCTCGCATTATCATTATGGCCGTAAAACAAAGGATTTAACATAATTTTCAAAGTGCAGGACGCTTCATGAAGCCATTTGGAGCAACATTTATCTATCTGTGGTATCGCAACTTTCACGTAAATATATTTTGCCGAGAACCGCGCACTCAGACGAATGCAGCAGTGCCTAGCAGAGTATCCCAGTTTCTCTCTTCCTCTTTCAAGGAACTTCCAGGTTTTTCCGTCGGTCGAAATCCTGCCGTGCCCCCTACGCTCCAGGAATGAGCGACAATTCATTCGACAATGTATCACTCTCCGCCTACGAAGCACGTGACCCCAACACCGGCTGTCGGTATCTCGTTACCGGAAGTGCGAGTAAGGCCTCTTTCCTGCTTCTCGTCTCCCCCTTACTTGTTCGATCCTCCCCTCCCCTCCTCACCCCCGAATCTCAGGTTCTTGCATACACCATTAATCAAGGCCCTCTCCGTGGTGTAGCACTTTCGTCGTAGTTCTCCTGCTCCCAACTGCATACCCCTCCTCGTTGTGTTTGTTATGGCTCCCGCCATCGCTTTCGACGAGATTTAACTAGAAAAAGTTTGTTTCTCTCGCTTAATCACTCCCTCTTTCATTCTTCCTTTTCCCCTCTCGTTTCATGGTATTTTCTCGTTTCCTCTACTCGGTTTACCCATACGCTGACAGTGCAGTGGAAGCTACGTGCCCACTGCGCTGTCTTTCGCCATGTGGATACACTCCCACCCATATATATCCCAGAAGAGAGAGTGGGGTCGGGTGACGAAAAGAAGGCGGCTGATTGGTCCGGCTAGCGCGTATAACTCTCACGGCACTCTTACCTGGGAGCATACACAGCTCGCTGTTTACAAACAAGCGGGCGTCTGCCCACAACGATTAACAAAAACATGCATGGCCGAATTTGCGGTTGGCCATTGTTTTTGCTTGTTGGTGAGTACCCGCAGTAAGTAGTCCGCGCTTTAAAAGCCTCACCGCCGGGAATCAACTTCAGTACTTCCAGAAATTTACTTATATACTGACTTGACAGGCCTTCCTGACTCCGTCGACGAGAAGAATGAGCACTTGTTCCTCAAAGAAATGACAAATCTGCCGAAAGTGTCGTGGGCGCATCTTCACGACTACCATTTGGAGTCGCCTGGCCCGTATACCTGGGAACGAGTCTTTAAACGCGTTGAACTACTTCATGAACGGCAAAACATCGGCGATGGGCACCTACCTCCCCTAAGCGCAGAAGATACCCGCCGCGCTTCTGCGCAGGGGTGTCCGAGCTGGGTCTTGGTTGTAGCGGGGACGATATTCCGAAAAATGTTATTATGTTCAGAGTGTCGAAACCGGAACCGAACCGAACCGAAAACCGGAACAGAACCGTTATTTTTAGCCGAACCGGAACTGAACCGAACCGATATCTTTGCCGCCATCTTGGAACTGAACCGGAACTGAACCGGAAAAAAATATAACGGTAACCGGTTCAAAACGGTTCACGGTAATTTTTTATTTTTTTATTACAAAATGAGCATTTGAGAAGTAAAAGGGTGCAGCTGTATTTCTATGTAGTGATCAAATTGTCATATACCGATTTGTAATGTATGAGAAATTGTTTGTTTTTGTGGCGCTTTTGTATTGGCACTACGATTAATCATGTGTCACGTGGTCAGATGACGTCATGGTGCCAAGACCTGCTGTCAAATAATGTCACGTCACGTGGCCCCGTGACGCAGCGGCGTGACTCACCGCGTCAAGTCGACTTAAATTGAGAACGTCACTAGATGTATTAGCGTTGTTGACAGCGTGACGTCACATGCCATCACGACTTCTCCTCGCGAGTCACGTGACACCATGACGTACTAGATTGTTATGCGCCCGAGTCGAGTGCTCGGGTTCTTGACAATCAGCTTCGCCAAACATTCGTGTTTGCTCGTGTTCAATCAAAGATGAGAATAACCCAACTCTAACAATGTCTAAAACTCAACTCATGGTTTATTCTTTGCCAACAGCATTGCATGACTATGGTGAACACTGACGGTATACTATAATTAGCGTCAGATCACGTGGCCGCTTGTTCTAAAAGCAAGCTGAGGAGGAACAACTGTTTCTTTCCTTTATTTTTTCGGCATCCGCCATTGAGAGGAGAGGAAACCTAATGGGTGATTTTGCAGGTTATCAACGTCAGGGATCAGCTCTTAGCGGTATTTACTGTAAGTACAAAAATTGTTGCACAAACTATTTTACATGTACACATCATTGAGACACCCAAACATGTTTTCGTTGTTGCTGAACTGTCTAAGAAAGTTGTCCCCGAGAATAGAAGCATTGAAAGGGATGAATACGGCTTATTAATCAGACGTTAAACAGAACTACAAGTATGTACGGCAGGGATACATGAAAAGAAATATTCTCGTGGCCTCAGAGGGACAGCCGAACGTTGGCAGCCGCTTAAATTCTCGCAGTTTCGTTTAAACTTCACGGTATTGGAGTGCAAAATAAAAGAAATGGAGAATTACTGTTAAAAAATGACACAAATGTACTTGTCGAATTGGCACCCCAAAACGGAGGAGGGAGTCCCTCAGAATTAAAAAAAGAGGGGGGGGGGGGGGTCTAAAAACATACTGTGGTGTAAAGGCTCCTCTGCTCCACATCTTCGGCACAGACCAGACAGCGTGATCCTGCAAAACTACTTCTTTTGCAAAATCAGTCCTGCCAGAAAGCGCGTTTTTGTGGTGTCAGACGTTCGCGCCGTTACTCAGGACGCTGCACCAAGCAAGAATAATTTATGTTTCTGAATACATGGGTTGCACTAGTGCCACTAAATAAGCTACGCTGCAGAGTAACGACACTTGGCTATATTGTGGCTTAAAATCATGGTTGCCAGTTATCTGAAGCTTTATCTGAAATCACAGGAAATGCTTTTTCGTCCTCCACAAATGTTTGAATAGTTCGCGACAAAGCAAACCAATATTACATGAGCTTCCTAACACCGAATCTAAGGCTCAGGAAGTCGCACGTTTGAGTCATGACGATCGGCAGTTCCGTCTGCTCTGCACAAGCCCCAAAATAGTGGCGCCCACAACAATGTCGGGGAACAGAGTGCCGGTACTCTAAGCGCAGCTAATTGAGTGGTTCTAGGTTGCACTGAGGGCGAACCTTCTGCAGAGTGCATTTTGCACCACCGGATTAGATTTTCCAAGCAAAAATAAATCTCAATGACCACTAGCATATAGTGCGATGATGTCACTAGAAAACCATGTTAAACAGTTCAGTCTTCTGGTGAAATGTGATGTTCTCAACATAATACTCCGTTTCACTTTAAGCGTGAGCGTAGCAGAACCTACAAGAACGAGCTCCGGGCTTTCAGTGTCCCTGCCAAGCACGCGCGCTCGTGCAGTGCAAGCACTGTTCAGGACCACATGCTCGCGCTTGTTGCATCGGCTGCGTCTGAACCACCGTGGTTTGAACTTAAAGGGCCCTGCAAAGTGTTTCTGGACATTTTTTTTTTAATTTGCATCGCGTTCGTTCGAACTAGTGAGTGGGACTCTAGCAATACATAAAACATAAAATAAATAAGAAAGCTGATGTATTTTGAACCTAATAGGTGAAAGACATTAAGAATTTTGAGCACATTTTCTTTTGTTGCTGACGTCCTTGGTCTGATCCAATAGAAAACCGAAACGACAAGAGCGTGCAACAACCATGCGCTATCTTCCTAAGTGCTGGAAATTAACATCCATTTATGAAGATTTGAACGCCCCACCAATTTACGGATGTTCGAAGCGAACATTTGAGTGAGAGTCACGTGCGTCAAAGGATGTCGTCATTATCCGGCGCTCTAAGAGCAATGTCGTCACTGAACGCTCGTGTCTGACACTGATAGGCACGCCTTTGGAAGCAGCATTTGGTTTTCTTCGTCCCTTTGCAGTGCCCTTTAAGCTGAAACGAAGTATAGCAGAAGGGGATGTCCAAATTGTAAAGTTTTGCAGTATATATAGGAGTCTTGCGATGATATGCGGTAGCCGAATAAAATGCTAGAGTGCGAATGACTGATAAAAAACTGAGTTGTAAAATGAGGCCCCAAAACAAGTGCACGTAAAACCGAATATAACGATAGCCTCCCGAGACAGTATTTTGCGAAGTTTCGAGCTCGTGCAAGCCGATGTCCAAATGTGATTTAAATTAGAAATATATTGTCCGTTCTTTGAGCTATTTATGTGTAATTAGGAACATCATTGCACGTATCTCTATTAGAGAAACACGGACCACACCCAACCAAGTCCTAAACAGTTAGGAACCCGACGTTTGAAAACCGATGCGGTTTTTTCATCAGGGGCGACTATTTGCACGTGGAGAGCAGCAGCTTCTTTTCCATCTATGGTGTGTCGTTTGCCTCACTCACGTTTTCTTTTTCAAGTGCCTTAGTCCGTTGACATACGCCGATGGTTAAGGGGGTATGTGGGGCTTTAGAGTAATCTCCTTATTTATAAAAGAATACTTATCATATTATACACTGATATAACACATCTCGCACCTATTCCAAATATTGAATCAGATATTGAATATCTTTACTAGAACTCGAGTTATGGGAGATCGGTCTAATATGATTAGGTCATTTGTTACGGGTCGTTAGAAAAAATTATTTGTAAATTATCAAAATTTTTAATGCAACTGCATTCACAAAGGTGTAATTTGTGCGGTGATGCTATTTTAGATCTTAACTGAGAGGGTTATGTTACTAAAAAACGATTGTAATTATAGTGTAAGAGAGATGCTTTCTCATTATTTAAGAAAGTAATTAATTAGATAAAACTCTTAAGATGGAAGACTGTAAAAATAGCATCACCGCACAGCTCCATTCTTCCCGATTAAAATGGCACCAAACGTGTTAATATTGTCCAAGACAAACTTCAGAAAACGCCTGTAAGGCATTGGTACTTGTGAAAAAAGTGTGAAGAGAGAAAAAAGCCCTTGAAGTATGTGTATTCCTATTGAATGTTCATAGAAAAGTAAGACTTCATATTTTTCTTTCATATTTAAAAATTAGAGCAATAATATTTTGCACAGAGCTGGGTGGGTATGTCTAAATACCAGAAAAGCCATTTTCTCAAAAGTGAATTTTCCCCAACTTTTTACCATTTAAAGACCAGCCTCCCCCTTAAGTGCCTGTCGACCTATTTAGCCCGACATATTGAAACGTCGGGCTCTTGACTGTTTAGGACTTGGTTGGTAAAAATCTGTATTTCTCAATTTCTTGACCCAACCAGACGGAGTTCCGTCAAACGTGTTTACGCTTAAAACATGCATCTCTATATATTTCCTTTTGCAGTAAGGCGTCCTGTATGGGATTATTTAGAAGAATACCATTTATTATCTTTCTTTCTGCAGATTTCGGGTATTTGCCTTCAGATCTATAATGTGAGCACACAGTCCTTTTTGGCATACCCCGCGACCCGGTGTTTCATACTGCCAAACAGCGAACATAAAAACACGTTTCCGCAGACTCAACAGATGGCGTATTTTTGAGTATCGTCCTCCCGTGTCGGTGTCAAGCGAATATGTGAGCTTCATACAGTCAAATTTATTGATGACAAAAAAAATATTTAATTACTGCCTGAATATATACAACATAAGTAAAGGGACGATCACATCATAAGTAAATGCACCACCAAATTATATAAAATACGCTCTGCAAATTTTTTCCGGTGTTTTTGTCCTCGATAGGCACGTCTATAAGTGATTTAGGGGAACCTTAAACAATCTTTTTAAGCTGATTTAAAAAAAAAAAAACTTATGTGCTCCTGACGCATATTCAACTTCTCAAACATATAAAAGTCTGTTGCTTCTTTTGTGTGATGAACAACAATTTTATGTGTCTGTGGGCTGTACGAAAACAAAGGTCACAGAGGCGCGTGGCGGAACTATGATGATTGCGCACGCAGACTGTCAGAAAGTGACCAATTAAGTAGCTGCAATGTCGAGTAGAGTACGAAATACTACTTTGTTCTAGTTAACAAAACCAAAAAAAGCAAAAAATATTGTTTTGTTTTTTTTAAATTGAATTGACTAACATTTTGTTAAGAACAAACCTCAAACGCCAAGCTATGTCGAAAATGTTCACTTCTGTACGCGCTATTTTAGGACAGATACAATTTGAGTACGAAGGTCACTCTTTTCTGCATGATTATTCGCCTGCATCACGGTGCTGAGTGTAAACAACATTGGTCAGGAAAGCAAGCGTTGTGATTGCCGCTCAGTGTTTCTATAAAAGGTAGACTGAAAGGGTTTGTCCTAAAACGCTCCTGACATTTTGAAAATAATATTGCTTTTAGCTCAGTTGCGTCGTCATCATACATATTGCGAAACGTATTTGGTAAACTAGATTTCAGGATATATATGGCAAGGACGTGCCCATTTCATGATTTTAAGTACTGCAATTAGTTCCTAAGTTCAAGAGCACAACAGGATTAGATTTTTAATACTGCGACGCAAAGTTGTACCAATCACGGGTATTTTAGGTGACCTACTAGACTGATAACCTTTCAATTCAAATAAAATATACGTGACCGAGATAAAAAAAAAAACAAAAACAAACAGACGTTGAGTTATATAAGATAATCTATACTTTGTTTCACCTTAGGTCCCAGCGCGGCCGATGTTATGAGCCGAAGGACCAATCAAACAGCGCAAAAAGCGCAACGTCATGGCGTGCTCTCTGCGCTTCATAGGACTAGTCGGCGTAGGTGCACGCACAGAGAGACGGCGAATACCGGCTGGTCCTTTCAACTGCAGAGAGCACGCCATGACGTTGTGCTTTTTTCGCTGTTTGATTGGCCCTTCGGCTCATAACATCGGCCGTGCTCGAACCTAAGCTGAAACGAAGTATAGCTTCTCTTTACTGTTTCAGCGAAATTAAATAACGAAATTTATTTTTGGTACCTGAAACTAAAAGTGGATTATACGAATGATAAAAAGGTATATAGTTACTCGTTTCACTGTTGAAATAATGCCTATTGCCAAAAAAAACGCGGAAAATATATTCTCAGTATAGCGGTTCAAACCGGTTCGAACCGGTTCAAACCGGTTCGAACCGTTATTTTTGCTCCCCGGAACTGAACCGGAACTGAACCGAAAGCCGTGAACCCGAACCGGAACCGAACCGATAAAAATTTCGGTTCGACACTCTGATTATGTTTCCTGCAGTGAGATGCGAGTCGCTCTAATGCTCAATTTTCTAATGCTTTGCCTCGCTTGCTTTGGTATTGAAGGTCTCTTTCCGGGAGGTCCTATCACCTTGCATTTCTACGAGCCGTCATGGCCCGGTTGGCACCTACCGTTGCATGGAGAAGGTTCGGCCGACGTGCCGCCTTCCCGCGTTTCTCACGTTGCTCCACCTGTCGACAGAACATCGAGGAAGGCGAGCACCGTCTGCTAATGCCGCCGTCCATGCGATCAGCCAAGCTCGCCAGTGTCAGTGGAGTCCCTCGTTTTGAAAAAAAAAATCGAATGAACTTCACTTGTGACCGTTGGTTCGCGCCAGTGAGCATTGGCCACTCAAAAGCACGACACAGAGGCCTTTCTGGAGCATAGGACGCAATTGTTCTTTAGCAAACCAAAAAGGTCGTCGCGCACCCTTTCAAATGCAAAGCAAACGGGAGAACCAGAAGTATTTCTCTCCCCTTCCATGGTGGCCGAAGTTTCGCGAATAGCCTGTATAGAGACTCGCCAAGTCTTTGTCATCCCGTCTAAAAATGTACAAACCCACACCTGGTGTGAACAAGCAAACACATATTTGGTTGTAAACAAAACGCTGTCCTATACGAAAGAACCACTTTCTTCATCCCGCTATCTCCCTTTTCCCTCTCTCTCTCTCTCTCTCTCTATCTCTCTCGTTCAGTCCAGGGTATATTGATTTAATTAGGGCAAGCGGTGTCGACAACAGATGGACGGATGGGGACCACTGGGCGACCCGCCTAATCCTCCCATTTTTCATACCCTGGGACTCGCTGTTGGAAGTTTGCCGCGGACTTAAGCGTTCGTTCGACGTTGGGAAAAAGGGAGAGGGGGCAAAAGGGGGAATCGTTTAGGGTTAGTGGTTCCGTTTGCCGGCCGCCGCACGCCCTCGCGGCGGTGAAGTATGTTCTGCCTCGTGATGCATGCATGAAAAATGGGAATCGGGCGCTAAGGTAAAGCCCTTAAGTGTGTGTGTCTGTGTGTGGGTCCGCTTCGAAGACAAATCGCTACGGATGCCAGCGAGCCTCGTGCTCGTACCGCTTCCAGCGCTTTAACATTGTTCGAGTCTGCGGGAAAATAGCGACAAATCAACTCGGCTATAAACCCTAAGATTACGGGTTTCGGAGAACGTAGTTACTTTCGTGTTCTTACTATAACAAAGTGTCCGCGTTAAAGTTCCCATGGCACACATGGAGACTCGAGCATTAGAATCAACGGCGATTAACCAAGCCCCAAAACACGTGATTTACTGAAAATCACATACAATGTTAAGCTTTTTGTTTTAGTATGATGTATACCTGCAACAGAGGCTTGTCGCGTACAATATCCCTTGTCAAAAAGCATTACGAAAAAAAGAATATATTAATTTATTACTTTCCCGAAACAAAAGAAACTACTTGCAGTATATTTAGCATGCTTTTAATATCTAAGCTAATCTTTAAATATAGTTGCATAGTGTACATCGAATGTAGTGCTGTGGTCCGCGTGTCGACCCTTGAAGCGTTATCTCATTCAAAAGTTATACGTGATTTTCAGAAAGGTTCAATGGGAAAACGGGACGCGTTCTAGTTAACTGGAGCCATTCAACTAGATGTATTCAAGGGCTCCACAGGCCGCCATTTTCCCAATTAAAAGTTTAGAAAATCACTTATAGCCTTTGAACACGATAACAGTTTGTTCCGAAACTGGCATCTGGTTCGTACCACTTGCGATATATTTGGAGGACGTGGAATGGGCGTTCGGTGTTTTTGTTTATTTTTGCGGTATTTTATGCGTAAGTACAAGGTGTCCCCAAAATGTATTTGGGGACACCTTGTACTATTTGTGAACTAAAATTACACACTAAGTATGTTCTGCCAAATGTTTTTCTTTTTAACTGAAAAATTAGTATACTTTTAGTGTACACCTTTTTAGCGTGGGATTGCAGGTATCGTTCTCTGAACCCGATAAGCAAGCCAAGAGGCAAGGACATTTCATCCATAAGCGCTCAGCTATGACAGGGAAATAGTAAAATATACGCCAACTAAGGTGATCGAGTTGTCCCGGAAATCACACATCACACATGTAATGTAATACAAAACCATTATGTTGAAAGGAGCTCAACGGCGTATGGTAGTTATTTACGAGCAATGGAATTTTTTTACCATTTCTGATGCATATCAACAAAATCGAATCTTCGTGTACGACGTAACAGTGGAACGGTGAGGTATTTTCTTTTGGAAAATAAATTCTAACAGGGGACTGCGAAATGGAATAAAATTACGCTCTAGCAGTGCTGTCGGGTACAAATATTCAAAAAGATGTGATTACACAGAAAAAAAAATATAGACGGAATTATCTATCTTTTGTGATGCAGGCAAACTTTTAGGCGTTGATTTGATGAGAAAGTCGATATGATTAAAATCATCAAAACTTGGTATCTTAAACATGCCTGAACAAGCCACAAAATGGTTACGTACTGCTGCCAAACCCCAAATCAAACGAAGTTGCAGCAGTCATCCTATCCATTTGTAATCACTATTGCACGGTGTATGAGAAAGATGACAGATTAGCGATCGTATGGCACTCAGGGAATCACCCAAATCGAAAACATAAGGATTCGCTTGCATATAGACCGAATTGTCCGCTGTCTAAATATTCATTTAACAAATTTTACTTTCGACCCCATTATGGGCGCCAGAAATTATTGAATGCATTGCGCTTGCAACAAATGTGCATACTGTAAAGGACTAAATTTTCGCGGGGACCTAATTTTCCGAATTTCTAGAATCGCCTACAATTCGCGAAAAATACGTCCCGCGAACAATTCGGGCAATATGTGAACGCTATGGAAGCTACACTCGATTAGCAAAAATTAGAACCCGCGAATAATTTCAAATTTTCAGCTTTGGCCCGATACGGGAAAATTTCAGCCCGCGAAAATTAAGTCGTTTACAGTATACGCTTATTGCAATATCTCTCTAGGGCAGAATTCGAGGCTGAAACTTCGCTTCGGCAAATTCTTACGCGTCAACTTGACATGTGTCACACAGTTGAGCAAAAAAAATATTTTAAATCTAAATGTGCACTAAGCCAAAGAGCTTGAACATTTCAAGTGTCGAAACGCGAATAGGCTATATATATATTTTTCTCTCTCTTTCTCTATATATATATATACGTATATATATATATATATATATATATATATATATACCGGGAGAAAGAGAGAGAAACCGTAGCGCAGGATGCCGAAAAGTATATACGGCAGAAAAACGCACTTGCGACGGTTGTTCGAATAATATGTTCTAAGACTCCAAACAACCGTCTCAAGTGCGTTCTTCTGCCGTATAATATATAGATATAGTGGGGAAGAAAATGATCCACGAAAAGGCCTAATAAAATATTATAATAAGTTCGACGTATTGAGCTGGGACCGCTCTTAGTCAGGGTGATTACTTCTTTGCTTCTCTAGGATTGATCCCGTCGTCTTCCATAGTCTTGCTGCCATCGCATAAAAAGTGTCCTTGGAGCGTTTTCACTTCCGTCACCAAGACACTTAGAACAAAATATTCATAAAAAAATTAAAATATTAAGAATAAAAAATAATGTAAATTGTTAGTGGGTTTATGCTGCTTGTTTTAGCCAAGTAAGTATGCCCGCACTTTCATTAATCCCGTGGGTAAGTGATTTGAATTTGTGAATAAAATACGCCTCTCTTATTTCTCTTTCGCGATTGGGAATACAGGAAGATCCCACTGAAATCTACACCAAATTAATAACAGAAACTCTAACATACCTTCTCAAAAACAAAAATTTGGACAGTCATGTAAAAAGCAATGAAGCCCGCCTATCCAAAACCTGGGCGTTTCTACACGCTGCTCAAAATTCATAAACCAGGAAATCGGGGCCGACCAATTATGTCAGGAATAGACACAGGTACAGGACGAATCTCAATATTTTGTTTTAATTTTCTTATAATGAACTTCCCTTTCAGAGTTTCTTCTTTCATAAAGGACACTAATCACTTCCTCCGCGAGATATCAAAACTAATTATTCCGACAAATGCTCTCTTGGTCACCATGGACGTCACGTCGCTATACACGATTATTCCTCACCAGGACAGTATCGATGCTGTAGTCAGTGCTCATAAGAAAAATCCACCAAAAAATGGTGTGAACGATCATGTCCTTGCAACACTAATTAGATTGGTTTTAAAACATAACAACTTCGAGTTTGAAGGGAAGCACTTTCTTTATATACAGGGCGCAGCAATGGGCACAAACATGGCCCTGAACTGTGCTAATCTTTTCATGGCCGATCTAGAGTACCGCTTTCTCTCTAACCGTGAATTAAAGCCACTGTGTTGTAAACGATACATTGACGATATCTTCATACTTTGGCCACACAGAGAGGAAGACCTTTTAAAATGTATTAGTGATTTTAACGCCATTCATCCTAATATATAATTCTCGTTCTCCTACTCTGAAACTAACATAGATTTTTTGAACGTAACAATGGAAATTCATGGAAATAGTCTCTCAAAGAAACTCTACAGAAAGCCCACAGACCACCAACAGTGTCTTCACTTTCAGAGTTCACGCCGTAAGCATTGTAAAACCATCATTAAGTTCTCCCAATCTTATAGGTTCAGAAGAATTTGTTTCAACTTAAGTGATTTTGATCGTAACGCAAAATATCTAAAATCAGTGCTCAGCGAGCAAAAATATCCCCTTGCAATTGTTGACAAGGACATCGAAAAAGCCCGAGCACTTGATAGATCACAACTTATTAATCAGAATCGACCCAGTTCACCTAAGAATCAACAAACCCACCTTGTAGTTAGTTGCTCGGCCAGCCTCTCCAATTTCAATAACGTTCTAAGGAAACACTTTAGGATCTTAGAGCAGAACGGCAAACTTAACACCTTGTTTCCGGAGCCACCACGAGTAGTCTACCGACAATGCAGGAACCTCAAGGACATCTTGGTACAATCCAAATGCTCACCTTCACAAACTTTTGCTTGCCAGCCTTGCGGAAAGTTGCGATGCCAGGTTTGCGACCACATGATACGCACCAACCAAATTAGCAGCGCCAAGTCAGATTTATCTTTCAAAAGTAATGCAACTCTCAACTGCGATACGGCAAACGTCATTTGCGTGTTACGATGCAACCTGTGCGATATGGACTGCATAGGCCAAACCGGAACCCCTTCCAAGCTATGATTTAACAATCACAAATCACACGTCAACTATCTCCCACACCTCCCATTTCCCAAACACATGAACCTACCGGACCACAATTTTGATGCAATAACTGTCATGCTTCTTCAATCTGGATTCAGTTCCGATCGCGAAAGAGAACTAAGAGAGGCGTATTTTATTCACAAATTCAAATCACTTACCCACGGGATTAATGACAGTCCGGGCATGCTTACTTGGCTTGAACAAGCAGCATAAACCCGCTAACCATTTATATATTTGTTATCATTTTCATTTTTTATGTTTATTTTGTTTTTAGTGTTTTGGTGATTGAAGTGGAAACGCGCCAAGGACACTTCTTCTGCAATGGCAGCAAGACTATGGGGGACGACGGGATCAATCCTAGAAAAACAAAGAAGTTAATAACCCTGACGAAGAGCGGTCCCAGCTCGGTACGTTGGACTTATTATATTATTTTATTAGGCCTTTTCGTGGATCATTTTCTTCTCCACTATCTACGTCTATCCGGCCCGTCCCATCCCCTTTTACTCCTACGTCTATCCGGCGCGTCCCAACCCCTTTAAGGAAGTGAATATTACATTTATTACATCAAAGTTAGGGGAAGGGAAAGGGACATA
>JAZHYW010050205.1:0-55281 GCA_037355805.1 Ixodes ricinus
GCTGCCACCTTAGGGATCTCTTTATTGACCATTTCGCCAGGTATATATTTCATTGGCGGATAGCGGAACGGGAGCGGCGCTGATACACTTGTCATCGAGTCGCGCGACCTTCTCGGTCGCAATTTTTTTTCAAATTAAATTGGGCTGAGTGTATGTTTATACAGCCTAGAACTTGGTCTGCTCCATCGCCTCCTCTACACTGACAAAGTCTGGCAGATCGCCATGAGACGCGGCCGCCGAAAGTGAAAAGGTAGAGCGACAGACAATATGTAACGGGCGCCCCCGCTGCGGCGAGACGCCGAAACACACTTTTCCCGAGCGATGGAGTGTCCACTCGTGCTTCTCGCGTTTCTCGGGCTACCGCTTCTTTTCTCGTCGGGTTTGAAAACCATGTTTCGGGTCCCCGCCGCTGCAAAAGCTGTGCGCTGGCTACAGGCTCCGCGAGAAATGCTCAATGCTACCAGATCCTCGCACTCCAAATCTGCGACCCGGCACTCTATGGCTCCATCATCGAACTGCCAAGCTTTGTGAGTATATAGGAGGCAATGGTCTGCCTCAACGGGCAGCGGGTCTCCCAGCTGTAGATGAGAAATTTAGCCAGTGCAGTACAACCGCTAGCCTGGGGTCTTTAACGTGCATCCCGCAGTAGTGATACACGACCGCACGCCTGTACGATGCACATCCAGATCGAAACGGGCAGGGTGGGGATAGACCATTTGCTGTCTTGCCCCCAAGCATCAGGAGAATGCAGGATTGGTGTTCCTGCGCCGCACGCGCACGCCTTTCCTGTATAAAGATTCGAAGTAAATAACCAAAAGAAAGCATTGACGAACGCGCGTGCAAGATGCCATTTGTTTTAGGTTTTTGCTTTGGAAAAGTTACTACTGCTGAGGCCAGCACGTGCGGCGCGTGGAACACCAATCCCTGCATTCTCCTTGATGCTTGGGTAAGACTGCAATAGGTCTATTGAAACCCCAACCCTGCGCTGCAGAATCCATGATCCTGGGTTCTGCAGCGCGAGCTTTCACTCCACGTGCTCCGAGCTAGAGTGCGCTCGATGTCCCTCTGTTTAGGCGTGATGCCATCGTTTGCAGTACCCGATGCCGACAGCACGCGCTGCACTGGAAAATACAAAGAAATCGCAGGAAACAAAATGTCGCTGTAGCACAGTCAACGCCACAAGCGCGTGCAGGGACACGCTCTTTCACGCGCTTGAGAACAAAAAATAATACAGCTAAACGTTAGAAACAAAATGGCCAGATGTCATCACCCCAAGCAAAGCGCACATGAAGGCACCCTACTCCGAGCTGGTGTGCGCTAGCCAACTAGGCCCTAAAGCTAGGCCACCGACCCCCCCCCCCCAACCTTTTTTTTTTTTTCAAATTAAAATGTTCTCTCTCCACGCCAATTACGGTGCATTTTGTGAACTGAAGATCACAACCACAGCGTCGGCAGTGACTCCTTAGATGGCCAAAGACAGCCCCGTTCGTGTTGTTACGATGCTCACTCAGGCCGATCGTTGAGACATCTGCCAGTATATGTCCGATATAGACCTCGGGCGTCTAGGGAGGAAGCTCGATGTTGGTAAGGAGGGAAACCAAAAAAGACGTGACGTCGCGATTAGTGGCTGCAGTATCTTGTTACGCCAGAGGTTTCGTCGAGTGACGAAACGAAAAATGATCGAATTTCCCGATGAAATCTAGTCATTTTTGGTTCGATCATTTAGCAGCGTAATTGAACGTAAGCAAACTTGCGCGAGACGTGAAGACCTACGATCGCTATTTTTAGGCTAGGAGGCCCTTTAAGATTGTAGACTATAGCGTAGAGGTATGTTCTAGACCTCTATGCCATAGAGGTATAGAGGTCATCAAGATTTATCATCGCAGCTTTCTTTCCATTTTTCTGCGGGCACATGGAAGTGATCTGTATAGGACCCTTTCCATCGTATCTTTCATTATATCACAATCATTTCAACGTCCTCTTCTATCGCCGAGTCCTCCTTTGCCCCCGCTTCGAACCACGGCTTATATAGAGCCGGCTAGGACAGACGTCCAGCAGCCCTAACCTCCGTCTTTCATTCATCAACAACACGAATCAATTAATCGAGCCGCGCGGCCTTCTACGGCATTTAAGACACGCTGCAGAAAAAGGTCACGCCATCTGTCGACGATTGCCATAAGCGGAAGCCGCGGCGGAGACACGCCGGCGGCGTACACTCGTCCTCGGAACCTTGACCACCCGCTCGCTTTGCCGAGTGACTCAGCGCGCGTTCCAAAGCGATATCTCTCAGGCACGCTCCGGCGATTGGGTTTCGGGCATCGCGCGGCAATCACACTCCGTTTCACTAATTACACCACGCGATGGGCCGCACACGGACGCTACGAGCCAGCGAAGCCACTCTGCCTAGATTACAGAGTGTTTCCAACTGCCCACAGCTCATACAAAATACACGGTCTGCCAGACACGACGGCAGAATTATGTGAAGGTACACCACAAGCATGTTCGAATACACGCGTATGCTTCAACACGTCAGTAGACAGTTTTTGTGCGATTAATGTGACAAGGTCGTCGTACAAGGAAGAGACGGGCCCCAGACGGTGTCTACAGACGGTCGTTTGTATGATGTGATTGCGTATCATGTGACTACGCGTCCCTCTTGAAGGTCACGTGGTACTCCCACGGCGTTCGATTGGCTCCGATGGCTCGTATATAGCATCCGCTGTGGTTCATCGTATAAGGTGAAACGAAGTTTACAGTCGCGCGAGAGCGGGCAGAAGGCTGCCGATGCCGCGATGGCCGCTGACGTCAGGAAGGTCGTCGGAATCGACCTTCGCGGACTGCGCCTCGTTGTTTGTCTCCGACGGCGGCAGCTGCGACCGCCATTAGAAGCGTCGGCACGCCGGTAAAAGGGCCACAAATCATGGCCATATACTTCGCTTTATTTTCCTCAAATAAACAACAACGGGGAACAGTTTATCGGACACTTCGGGCATAAATCAAACTCCCGAACCTCAATTCGTTCTCTATTGGCTTTATATCTATATTATATATATATAGGAGAAGAAAAGAATTGCTAAACTGGTGATTTTGGCCACGATAAGAAATATGGCCGACTGCCCCATTACCATCGTAGACGTTATGTATGAGGCGGTCATCGCACGTTCTGGCCCTGAAAGAACGAGCTTATGGAAACGAACAAAAGTGATGAAGTTGGGGCGGGTTGGCGAAAAGCTGATCTTGTTTCGTCGGGGGACAAACGTCGGATGTTATGGAATGAGGTTCGCGAGAATTTCTGTTACGGGTTAGCATAAAGGTTCATTTGCGTAACAGCGTTTGAATACTTTTGACTGCGTTATGGGGATATGCAACTGCACGTTACCGCCAAATCACCATGCTTCGAATGCCGCGTGGCAAGGAGTTCAAGAAGAAACTTGCCAAGCGGCATTCGAACCACGCATATCGCGGTGACTTCATGTTTGCAGACTCTCTTGCATGATGTTATCTCGGCCGGACTTGATACGCGCTCACTGTCTTACGGTCTGTCCAGTGAGGCATGATAACACCTATGTTTCCGAAACGGCACTGACACATAGTTAGCACGTAGTAGGTTCTAAGCGCCACTGGGTCGCCGGGAGCTGCGCCACAGCGCGGCTGCAATCAGCGGTACGGGAGCGCTTGAGCACTGATCAAAGCTGTGCACGCGTGCTCTCTTCCCTCTGTGAAAATGCCACAGAAAAATTTCCACGAGTATAGACTCTGGTCGAAGCAAACTCGAGAAGCCGACAAAGAAGAAGCGAACGCGTAAATCGTTTGGAAACTGTCGCGGAGCCTCATTTGCCATATTCCTTACGTTAGGCTGGGAATGGGACATGCCCGTAAGGTGCTTCTAGATTCCCGGTGACTGACAGTGAACGTTAATTCTGAGTAGGAACTTTGAGAATCACTAGAAAAAGCATAATTACAGCGCTGGTCAAAAATCCCGAATGCTGACTCTCCCCGAGGTAATGCCACGGCACAAAAATCGCAGGGTATGAGCATTCTCTCGTTTATTTATTTGATTGCCATTAAAGCAATAATCTGCTAAGTGCTTCACTAAGGGAATACCTTACGCACACACCGTAGATGGGTACTTGTTGACAACAAGGTTCTTTCGTGGTATCTTCTTTGTTCTACGTGGTGCTTAGGGATTCATCGCTGGGAAGCTGGTGGAAAGACACGCTAGAAGTCTTCCCCGATGTTGACGTGCAATTCGGGACACAACAATACACCATTGGGCCACGAGAAACAGAGCCCCTGAGCAGCAGGGTTAGCAGGGTGGAACAGCGACAATATCAGGGTGCCAGTGCCCCCGTGCAGAAAGATGCACATGCTTTCTCTTGTGACAGAAAGGGCCGTGTGAAAAAGAAGCGCGCAAATCCAGTCCGGCATTGGACGATAAGCAGGGTGACGAATTTTCATATGGTCCTCATATGTCGCAAACTCAACCTACGCGCCCTAAGCGTTGAAGAAAACCACAAAACTACTATCATGTGTAACCTTCCCCACAAAAAAAAAACAAAAAAGAACATTGTTAAGCATTGCACGCAACCGGCGATCCATCTCAGAAACAGTCGTTGCTATTCGTTTCTTTCACGAGGGTTGATTCTTGAGTGCTCTCACTCGACACAATCACCGAGAGCATCTGCCAGCGATAAGTTGTCGAATGACTGCCCCGAAGACGGAGATGAATAGACGTGCGAAACTTATAAATGAAAACCTAAGGAAGCCATCGCTTTGAAGCGAGAACAGCTATTGGACATTAGAAGAAACAGTACATATCTGGGAGAAACGAGGGTCAACTATTGTGCCATGCTGGCGATCTGTCGGTGGTGTTGTTATCGTTGATGTTTCGATGACGCTGCAGGAAAAGATATTCTTGTCCACCAACTTAAAACCTAAGTTCGCGAGAAAGAGAAAAAAAACGACAAAAATGTAAAATGTTGTGACTTGAAAATATAAGTCAAAACCGATGCAGGAACTCGGTTCATGCAAACTAAGAACGCTCATGTTTTCATAGCATATTTGTATTCGTTTCGTTTGCATCCTCCATCTTGGTTTTGATTTTGCCGTCCCCCTTTCCTGTAATGCCTCCGGACCCTAAGGTCACAAAAACAAATAAACAAATCAAAAATCGCCACTGAGCACATGCTCACGGCGGGTTTCCACGGGGCTTCCGTAACGTTCAATCCACATCATCAAGATCGGAGTTCTTGACAACCGACAAGTAAAAGCTCCTTCTGAACACGCGCCTAGAAAGAAACGCACTCAAAGATCGCACCCCGCGAATATCGCTCGCAGCAAAAACGAGCTCCTCCAACAAGGCGGAAAAGGATAGCGTGCAGCCCTTCGATGGCCGCCGTCCAAGGTGCCAAGCCGTCTCCGCCTCCCGGCAGCATTTCATCGGTGCGCTTCTTGGCGGCCGACTCCTATAGAAACACGAAAACAATCACGTCACCGCTTTTTTTTTCTTCTTTCTGTGTAAAGAAGTTACGTGTTTTACTGCGGTCTGAAACAAAACCACCAGAAGATAGGGGTGTCGCGAGCTTTAGTCGAACCTCGATTTTGACGTCCAACCTCAAGGTACGTCTGGTTCGCCTAACCTTCGAACTTTCACTACACTTCGAAGAAGTTCGACTTATGGACAGTGTTGCCCGGATTTTACGCGAATATTTCGAATTTTGGTAAGCAATAAAATTTAGAAAGTAGCTTATTTTATATTTTATAAAATGATTACCAATGATTACAACATAAAAAAGCGAAAATATGCGTGTGTAATACTTTCGCTAGTAGTGTGAACCACTGACGCCAATACACCCAATAAATATTGCACTTTTCCGCCGCCAAGTAATGTCAACAGTTGTTGTTGTTGTTGCCGTTTTCGCGCAAGCGCACAAACGTCGAACTTCAGTCGAACCTTTGTCGAACATCACGATGAAAGTTTAAAAACGTCGACCTTGGTCGAACTCGAGCCTGGCCAGGTTCGCGACATCCCTACCAGAAGACAAGCCCTGCATCTCAGAATGGATGGATGGATGAGGCTGAACCACAGAGTTATTATAATGTACGCTAGAGGTTCAACTGGCGCAGTGTCTGTGCGACTTCCGGGAGGGCAAATTGAAGCAGACAGCAACCAGTCTACTTTTGCGGTGCTCCTGTGCATTCCTATGGGAAAACGCGCGTGCATTTTGTCTCTTCGCCGGAAAATAACACGGAACACTTTGGTTATTTGGATGTACCGATTAGTATCTACCTTTATTAACGTTGTAAAAGTGCAATCGCTTTAGTTAGCGCATTTTTCTTCATCAGTAAACGATGATTAACTTTGATATATTTCAGGCCAAAAACTCTCTTCCACGGCAGGTGTGTAAAAACAAGCGACGATTCAAAGCAAAATAACAAGCGAAAGGAAAATAGAGTGTGTTCAAGGCTCGCCAGCATTCCGGTGACGCTTATATATAGCTAATATGTCAGTCTTGTTACTATATGAAAATGACACCGCCTTGCATCTTTACGATCGGTTAAAAACATTCAAAACGTAATGAACAAAGTACGTAAGTATGAAAGGCGTCTCTTTCTAATATTTTCTCTGCCGGCCAGTCTTCACCGTGCACTTGTTATCAAAGCTTTCGAGCGTGCGGGTGATGTTTTGAACGTATACAGAACATTCATATTCGCACGGAGCAGAAAGAATACAGCAGTACTTATTGAACATCCGACTATATTACCTGGCCTTAAATTTATTTTGATCGTACATGCACAAGGAGTTACTTATCCAGTGTTACTGCGTAGTTCTCGCCGTCTTTCTCTGGTTTTCTAGATGTCCTTCGTTCGTTTGGCACGTATACCTCCCATGCTGAAAAGCGCCGACGTCGTGTTCGCGCTAACAGTGTCCGACAGTGCACATAAATACACGTACGAAGCCGTTCTAGCGTCGTTTTCAATGCAATTAATTTGAAAAAAAAAAAAGAAACGTCGAAACTGACCAATTATTTCGTCTGCCTAACTGAGAAAATGCTTCACGCTACCTAGTACGCACGAATTATTTGGGATATTTGCTGTTATAATCGAGCGCAAGGAGAAGATGCACTCACTTTTTCCTATAGAAATGCATTATCGAAGTCAATTTTCGACTGGTTGCCCCCTCTGCTTCAATTTGCCGCAGCACACTAGCCCGAGTTGAACCTCTAGCGTACATTATAACAACTCTATGGGCTGAACCCTTTCGAATCGGGAGGTAACTTCCGCCACCTATCGCCAGTTTTTTTATTATTGTTTATTTTTACATTAGTGGATCCACGTAACGTCGCCTAGCTCGCGTCAGCATTTTCCCTAGCGCGTCCCACAGCGTTCTCACAACGAACGCGACGCTATACATGGTTTGCACGTGACGTCATTCAAAGAGCGCTCCGATGACCACCAGAAAGAGGGGAAGAAGGAGCTCCTCTCTTACCAGGATCCTCTTTGTGCCTCCCGGATTTGCACAGACGTCGCTGTTCTCCTCCCAGAAGATTATAGAAGATTAACCTGTCACCCAAAGTTCTCACAAAAGCAGCTTCCCTCTCCTCCTCTTACATGGTGGTCAAAAGTATGCGATGTGACGTCACATCGCATACGCCTTGCACGTGTGTACAGCGAACGGTGAGGCTACATTCCATCGAGCTCCAGCGTGCATCCCGCCTGGGGCGGGTCGGGGGCCCACTAAGGATGACGTCACGCGCCAGGCCTCGTCTTCTAGGTGGTCCTGAATCAACACGCGCAACAGGAGTAAACAAGGGTACTATACCGGCGCCCGCGAGTCGGGCCTGCTTCGGCCGCCAAGTTTTCCGTTGCGTGCTCGGAGTGTGTCCACCGTTTTTGTTTGCTAACCGAATGCGGCGGCGTCCCAAAGGGGCGGCACGTGACCTTAGCTGGCCTTGAAATGAGCGTCACCCACCACCCCGGGGTACGTGCGGAAAGACCGGTATCGGCAAGAATATTGTACGTTGTGTACCTTCGGGTGAGCTTGCTTGGTTCTAAGGTGAAAATGAAGAATTAAACGAAGAGACAATGAACGGGACAAAACGACGAATATTTAACAGAAAACGATGTGTTCTCTCGTGCAATGTCTCTTTTTACGTAGATATATTTGTGGGGCAGAACGTTCAAAGGACCACCGAGCATATGCAAGGCATCCGTTTTCTTTTTTGTTTTTTTATGCACTCCATTGTCAAGGCTAGCGTAGTTTCTGCAGTCGCGGTCTTGTGTAACCGCGTGTTTGTTCGTTTGTTTTTGCAGGAGAGAGCGCGCGCGAATGAGACGCAAGACCACGATCCTTAGATTACCCGGTCTCGAAATTTTCCTGAAGCCGAGGTCACACTATGCCCATGCACCGTACAAAAGACCGTCTGCGTGCAAACACGAGTCACCACAGCACCCCTGGTTCGAATGCCGAATGCCAAGTTTTCCTCCTCGAACTCCTTGCCACGCGGCATTCGAAACACGGATCTCCCGGTGACTCGCGTTCGAATCCGTGTGCAGGCTGTCTCTTGTACGACGTTTACAAGCAGTGTGGCCCCCGGCTTTGGGGACAAACTGAAGCGCCAGAGGCGCGGATGCCGACCTCAGGAGTCAACCGGTCACCAAAGACGGTCGGCAAACCACTGTCTGAGGCATGTTGCGTCCTGATATGAAGGCCCTGGCGCACTGGTCACATAAACACTGTCTACAGATGTGTTCGAAACATACGTGTGTACATGAAGCAAGCAATCTTCGAAGATGCCTCATGCGTGTCTGAAGATAATTCTGCCATCGTGTCTATAGCGAACGCCGTGTCTTTTGTGCGTGATGCACGAGCATGCAGTGTGACGGAGGGCAAGATCGTCTGCTTCTTTTGCAGGGACTGTGGTGACGTCAGAACGCCGAGCCCTGATTGGCTCTGATTGGAAGGATGTTGGGTAGACCTGAAGGCACCCTGCTTTGAGGTCTACCCACTATCCTTCAATCAGAGCCAATCAGAGCTCGGCGTCTTTCTGACGTCACCGCGACTCCTGAGCAGAAGTGACTTCACCACAACTCCCGCATAGCTTAGAAGAAGCCGACGTAGAGTAAGTTGTTGAATGCGTCTACATCTCTTTCGGAAAATCCCGGCAGATCAGTCGAAAATGTGGACGATTGGAAACGCCCTCTATAATTGAGACCTACGAATCGCATTATTTCTGAAAAAAAAAATTAAAACGCCACGTGAAGGGCGGCGCTACATCTGAATTAAGCCTATTATAAAGAAGTATTTTTTTAACTTTTTTTTGTGCTTAGACTAGCATCTGCGCCGCTTGTAGTGACGGAATTAACCAGGACGGAAACCACCGAAGTGTACAGAGCAATTAGTAGCCTAATATTCCGAGAGATACCCCCACCCCCGAAAGATGGCCCACCCCTATTTTTGACAGGATTTGCTATTTTTCAGGAACAGCAAAATCCCGACCTCAAAAGCACTTTGTTCAAAGCCCCCGACCGAACATTTGTCGCCTCTACAACGCTTGCACCATCAAACGCAATTCTGGTACTAACGCTTTTAATCGATCATTTATTCCTCAAGCCATCAGCAACGGGAACAGTCTTTCATCCTCCAATGTCACCATAGTAAACCCTGATGACTTTTCTTTTTTGTTTTTTACCATAAAGTTACTTTTTTTCGAGGGGGGGGGGGGGACACGTCTCCGAGTGGACTGTTTACCGCGTCCTAGAAAGTCGTCTTTCGGTTGTTTTGCCCGATGAAGTCATTAAAGTGTCATGTCATCGCAGCGGTGGTGACTGTATACCAGGCGCCTGTTCTGTTGCAAGTCGCTCTATAGTTCGACAGTATATACACAGAACACTCGGCAGCCAGGATTTGGGACGCCGCGACGACAGCGGCCCCCGCGTTCGCTCGTGCCTTTTTGCCGAAGCTTCACTACCAACCGCCAGGGTCGCGACGTCCTACGGCATGACACGCGGCTGGAGTGACGTCATTCGTTGCCACTTCGAAATAACTTTTTTTGTGTATGGGAGGGATGGTACGCCAAACACACCCGTCGAAGAGACGCGTTCTTGCAGCAAACCGTGGTGCGGGCGACAGGCGTCTCTACTAAGCGCTAGGATACCCACGGTATCAAGACGCCAACCAGTGGACACCTCCGGAAATTTCCACGAGGCCTCTCGTCCATCCCACAATACACCGGCGCGGCGCGGGAATCGTGGGGCCGTTTCGATGTACGCTATCGGGCCGGTACGTGGTACACGCTCCGCGTGCGTCCTGGAAGTGGCTCGATTGCTTCTCTCGTACCACTGCAAGTTCAGAACACGGTTTAAAGCCGATTTTGCCCGCGTTGTGATCGTCCCGCTTTGTTTGCGATCTGAAATCGAAAAAAGTTAAACATATGACCCGCTCACACAGCGTAGATCTGACTGTCGTCGAAAAGACGAAGGGAGGCGCTGCATCTTTGCGAAATGGTCGATTAGTTTACCGCAAAAATCGCGTATTCAAATAATAATAATAGTAATAATAATAAATGAATATAAAACCGAAGGACCATCGCGGAGGACCGTGGCAAACCGGTGCCGTGATGATCAAAATAACGACGTGTTCCATGATAGGCAGTCAAACCTCTATTATCTCTTCGTCAAACGATCCTTGTTCTGAGTCCTCATTTCACGCAGTGACCGAGAGAAAGAAGCGTGGAACGGGAGAAATACTTCGTAACTGCGAAAGTGTCATTCCGATCATTTCCGAGGCCGCAAAAAAAGAATCATTTCAAGGTCCTCTTTAGATCTCCCACGATTCAGGCAAGTCAGCGGGAGAACATTTATCGTTCCGTCATGAAAATTAGCCAAAACAAAAAAGAGAAGGGAGAGAAGCCCAGAGAAGAGGAAGAGATACCAAAAAGTTACACCGACTTGTGGTAGCCCTCTCCCACTGGAAAGCTGGCAGAGAACTTCGTTTCTCTGCTACGGACGATGAAACATCCGTCACTTCCTCGTCCGAGCGGCAAAATAACGCGAAACGTGTAAATCCGCTCTTTTCCGAGCTACGAGCTCGTTGGTCCAGTCACACAGCTATCTTTCTTCACGTGTTCACACTTCCGCCCGTATCCACGCGCAGTGAACGGGGTCAGGTGATCAAAGGGAGGCAGCTGATTTGTCCGGCGAGAGCGTAACTCCACCCACACTGTCAGGTTAGGCGTGAACGGAGTACAGCTTGATCGTCCGCCTAGAATAATCGGAGCATTTGGACATCACAGTGAGATCGAGGGCAGACGCAGATTGGGCACGAGTGTGACGTCAGCGTTCGGCTGGCTCTCGTGTCCAATGAACGAATCGGAGGACGCTCGGCATCGGGCTCGGGTCCAATTGCTCAGTTGGCGACATTCGACCATGATGACGTCACATGGAGGACGAGCAGGATGTTCGCAGTCCTTGACTCTTTTGGGCGCCGACACGGCGGACGATCAAGGAATATTTTTTTTTATTATTGTTTACCCGTCGCATTTAAGACTTCAATCGAAGGGAAAAGGAGACAGATGAAAGGAAACAGAGGGGAGGTAAAAAGAGAGACAGAAAGTGAGGTGGGGGAGGAGACGAACAAAAACAAAACGCGATGTCGACAAAGACGAGTCGCTCGTCGGCCACACCAAGTCACGTTTCGGGCTGTTGAAGCGGAGGAGGAGGAGAGAAGCCAAGAATGGGCGGGAAAACGGGGCGAGGAGGATGGAAAGAGGGAAAGCAAAAGACTTCCTGTCGGACGATTTAAAGAAAAAGATAAAAGGGAGAGATCTCCTGCTGCCCGAGAGAATGACGACAGAGAGAATTGTAGCCGTGGACGCGGAATATTCCACGCAACGTTCGCGATCGCCTCCAGACACGATCAATAGAAAGAAGAAAAATACATCGTTTTTGCCAGTTGAGCAAGTAAACGTACGTACTGTACATTCAAACCGTGGACTCCTACGTTTACGTAAGGGGCTCTTTCAAAATAGCGACAAAACAAAACAAAATATTGTCTGTCAAAAAAAAAAAAACAAGATTTTTTTTTTTGTAGTGGGTACTTTTTTTCTTTTTTTTTGCGGTACAGCTTTTAGCAGCGTCCACCACAAGTGAGCAAGGCCTGCTTAGCTGCCAACGAACTGCGTCACCCACTTGACTTGGTCACGTGACGAACATAAATCACGCGGAAGCTGCGGCTACGCGCCGCATCACGTGATCAGTTTTATCCGTAACGATCGTTGAGGTACCTCCCTAACACAAACTGTCGAGCATTTTTCGAAGCGCACGCGCTCGCGCAGCTGTAACAGGCGCGCCAAAAAGGAGCCATCAGAAACTCCCAAACAAATATGCGTCCAGCTATGTCTAACCGGATACATGAATCCAAACGAGAAACTTGCTATCTCGACAGAGAGCCTTTTTTTTTTTTTCAATTTTCTAACCGTTTGAACGTATCACAGATCCGCGCCTGAGACACACCGAAGTGTGAGTGCAAGTCGGTCGGTCGTTGTGGGACACACAAACTCACGGACGTTGTCGTGCTCCATGAGACGAAAGGACCAGTTCCGCCCCCTGTGAAGAAACCACGCTTACCTGCAAGAGAACAAACGAGGATGAGCACAGCTTCTAAGGAACCGCGGTGTTCCTCCAAATAAGTTACGCCATTCCAAAAAAAAAAAAAAAAAGAAGAAAAACACGCCATACCAGTAACGTCGTTTCAATAACGTTCCAATATCAACAACGCTACCCCAACAACCTCGTTCCAAAAACACCGTTGCAATAACATCCCGAGTAAAGCCGTTTCATAAACTTGGTTCCGAGTAGCTTCAATCCAACAACGCTGATCCAAATAACGACGTTCCAAGAACACAATTCCAAGTAACGCTGTTCCCAAAAGCGCGGTTCCAAATAAAGCACTCGTAGTAACGCCTTTTCAATAACGCTGTTCTAAGTAGTGGCGTTCCGATACCTCCGTTCGAAGTAACGCCGTCCCAGAATATTTAACGGACGAGTTTCAAGTACGTACGTCGCTCCAGTTTAAGTAGCGCGCTGTTCCACTGATAATACTGTCACAACATCGCCGTTCCAAGGAACACCCTTACGAACAACACCTCGGCGAAGCTAGCTACTGTACGCTCGAGTGTAACCTGCCAAAAACGAAATAACTTTTCACAAAGGGTGTGCTGCTAAAGGCTGCGCCGATTGGACAAAAAAAAAAAGCTATCTTTTTTGCTATGTCGGCGCAGCGGTGTCTGCAATTTGTTGGTCCAGTCTGACCCCGCCATAGCCGATAGAATACGGGTGCATAATGATTTACAAGCAGATCTAAATGCCACGCCTCACAACTTGTAACTTAATTACATTGTTACATTACATGGTTTGTAAAGCTTTAAATTTCTATCAATATATTTATATATATTTTAATTCGTTTTGAATTAAGATGCACACAAAGCCTTTTCTGATCCTAAATGAGTCAGCTATATAAATGTGTTCTCGCGTGCAACCTAAAAAAAAAATAAAAGAAATAATAATAATAATAATGCCGGCAGACATCAAATGGTTGCCATGAGGCCTCGGCCTTGATTCCCAAAGCAGAAATCCGGTGATGTCTCTTTACAATAAATCAATAGCGGAACCGGTGGCCCGTGCATCCTCCATCGTTACTGCTCTCGCCTATCCCATACGGTCGATATGCATTCCAGCGCCAAGCACCCGTGAAACAAGAGAGCCAACACATTCCTGTAAATTAACGCGTTGTTTATAAGCGATCCCGTTTGCCCACATCGAGACGCTCTGCGGTGCACGAACCCGTTTCTCCGAGAGCCAAGCATCTGCGCATTCCACAGGCGACGTCAATGCCTTGGCCTGACCAGGGGCGGATGCAGGAATTTCTTGAGGGGGGATCAGGTGTTGGTCAGCGTACCATATGTTTAGAGACCCCCTCCCCCTCTCCCTCTTTTCCGTTTCACGCCCTAATTTTACACATTAAGAAATCAAGAGGGGGGGTCAGGACATCTGGACCCCCCTCCCCTCTAAATCCGCTCCTTGGCCTGACGTCAGAGGCAGGCACGTAGCCAGGATTTTGTTTCGAGGGGGGGGGGGGCGCCCATGGCAAAATGCTGTATGAGGGGGAGGGGGAGAGGAGCTCCCAGCAAAATGGAAGATTTCGGGGGGGGGGGGCCGGGCCCCATGGGCCTCCCTGGATACGTGCCAGGTCAGAGACATGACTCGGTGTATTGGCGCCCCAGGCTAGACGGCACCACCAAGCGGAACCAAGGGAACCGGACAACGTCGTTTGCGGCGATTGGGCAGCGGCACGGCGCTGACCAATAGTACCAGACGACGTTGTTCCGGTCCCTAATTGGTCCCGGCGAGCAGCATATATGGTCCTTGGAGTACACATCCAATGTCCGCAGCAGTAACAAACACTCTACTTATTTACCGGGCGTTCCTGAGAAAAGAGGACTGCGTTGTTCGGCCCGCGCAAATGAACTATACGCATCGCAGAAAGCTCAAACTCCCGAGAGGGAGTGTGGCGCTAGCGGTGGGAATAGAACGCGAAAGTTTAGCAACATGACGTTACCTCGATCAAAAGATGATCGAGAAAGACGTAATTCCTGTAAGAGCCGACGTCCACCTAAGCCTAAAATAAGCGAATCGAAAACTGACATTTTGGACGCACGCCGGATTTATATCAATGAAATACACACGTGATGTCATGTATTGTTTTAACGATATAAGCCTTAGGTGGACGTCGGCTCATAGAGAAATTTCGTCTTTCTTAACTATTTTTTGATCCAAATGACGTCACGTTCTCAAACTCTCACGTCCTACATATCCCAACCGCAAGCGCCGCGTTCTCACGGAGTTCGAGCTTACTGCGATGCGTAGCTTTTTGATCCCGGTCGAAAAACAAGGTTTTCTTCTTTCGGGAACTCCCTGTACTTTAGTCAGTGAGAGCTGAAGAAATGTAGGGTACGGCAAGGTCCAAGCGTCTCATCGTCACTCCGCAGTCAATGAAACTGCGGCATTAACCTATAAAACCACCCAAGAACCAACCGCGGTGCAGGGCCCCTAAACATCATAATCCGCGCCCAGCCTTTTTTCTTCTTTTTTTTTCAACATGTCAGCGATTATATTGTCTGCTGCTTTACGGCGGGAGACCATAAACCAGCTCGAGTGACGTCGGAGAGGCTGGCGACGATATTTTGTTCCCTCTGAGTTGACAGTGTGGTGGAAGTTAGCGTGCTCGTTGGACTAGTCATACGTCTATCCTTACGTCGGTCAGGTGATGAAAAAGGAGGCGGTTGATGGGTTAGATAAAATTAGGAGAGCGTGTTGGTTAAACATCTTGGTATGCGAACGCAAAAAGGGAGACAAGGGACACACAAAAACACGTCGAAACAAAAACACGTCAGACGTGTTTTTTGCGTGTCCCTTGTCTCCTTGTGCGTTCGCATACCAAGACGGAGATTTATACACGTTTTCCACGAGGACGCAGCCATCTTGAATGTGGTCACTTCTGGTCTGCGTTAAAAAAATCGTTTTGAGTTCTCCACGCGCTCGAAGGTGTTCACAAAAACAAATGCGTCATTGTCACGCATTCTGGTATTACCTCAACTTTATTTCCTCGCATATTCCAGCTTCAAATGGATTGTTATTACTTATTTTGTCCCGCGTACCAGATATGGTACCCAGGTGCCTGAGAACGAAAGGAAACGAAGCCCAGTTAATGCCACCTAGAGGACAAGGCTCACGAATGACGTCATCGCTCGTGGACCTTTGACCCGCCTCGAGAGTCAAAGACGCTCAAGTTGGACGAGAGCCGCCGCAAGGCGGCAGGACGCGTCCGTCTTGGCGACGCGTCGTCGTTTGTGAGACACTGGATACGCGTTGGCGTCGACGCTACATCGCGAGGGACTTGGCCGCACGGCGTGGACCCACTAGCGATGACGCGCTCGTCTTCTAATACGGTGGTATTGGCCAAGCACGATCGAGTGCGCCGACGACGCGCGCGTGCCTGAGTGAGCCGTCGAATATTTGGACGCCGGCGTCACTCACTTTGCGTGCCGTGGTGCAAGCTCTTGTCCTTTGTACAATTTCACGTTTCACATTTCTTTTATTTTTTTCAGGATAACGCGGCAAACGCGAGGTATGAGTATCCGCGACTGGCACACGGCGTCGATTATCCGTCACTTTTCCTTGGCTATAAACACTCCTCATTTCGAAAAAAAGAAAAGCGCCGCCCTTTTTCTTTTTTTTTTCTTTCAATCTCCGATATCTATAATTTTCGCGCGTCCGGTTCCGGTTAAAGCATCACGAGCAAAAAAAAGAAAACACGTAAAAGGAACAAAAAAAACACGAAATGTTTACGCGCAACTTTGGTATACGTGACACTATATAATCCTGCCTAATAAAAAATAGAAAAAAATCTGCCGTCACACCGTTAACACATCGTACAAGAACAGTCCGCAGAGAACTTGGAAGCACAAGTGCATGTTCGAAGCATAGCATGCTTCCAAGATGCTTGATACCTGTCTGCAGAATATTCTGAAGTCGTGTCTGGAGACCGCGTATTTCGTACGATGTATTACGAGCAGTGTGACGTGGAGATTCTCTCGCAGAGAGTCGGGCACCTTCGTGACTAATTTCGTCCTTCATTTCACGCTCATCTTCGATCGATCCGATGATACACGATTACCTTTTTTTGGGGGTAATGCGATTAGCATAATGGCCGCTACCTGTAATAAGAGGGTCTACTTTGATCACTCTTTCGTTTAAAGGTCAAAAGTTAAAACTCGACAGAATAGCTTGAATAGAAAAGCCGCAGCCGAAAATACGAGGAAGGTATGTCTTTTGCATGATGTAAATTGGCAGTGTGACCGAGGCTTTATAGAGATAATGGTTGTTTTAAGGAGTTTGGGCACATTCGTGACTAATTTCGTAATTGATCGCGTTGATCTTCGATCATTCCGACAACTTTATTATCTTTTTTGGGGGTGATTTGGTTGCTAATATGGCCGTTGTCTAAAAGAGGTATAGCTCGAACGCTCGTTCGGCTCAGATAAAAATGAAAGAACGCAACAAAATAACCTGAGCTCTCTAACAGTTCATTCGGATGACACTGCAATTTTAATCCATTCATTTTCATTTCGATAGCGTCTACAAGACTATATTTCTACCCTGTTCAGGTTAAGAAAACCGGGACAAACGCTCTTCCCGCAAAGCTCTCCGCTACTATCAGGGTTACATAGATGAGCACCCCCTCACACGGCGCTGGCGTTGGCCCAGGTATCCCCACCAGACTTGTGCCTATCTCAAATACTCTACTCAAGATACTGTATTTTAAATACGTTTTGAAGTATCTTGGTATCTTGCAAATACTTTTGATTGAGGGTAATTGATGCTCTATTTTAATTACATTTTTGAGTATCTTATAGCTCATTATCTCAAATACATTTTTGAAATTCCGTCATTTTCCGACTTTTTCCGTATCAAGTGGCATCGGCGTGGCACGAAGGAACGTGAACATTCTTTCCAGCAACCAAATCCTGTTGCTAGCTCCGATAAGCTACGGTGACTTCTGGCCTGAGAACAGGTGTCAGGCGAGACTTACTCGAACGATCGTTAGTCGATCCGATCAGGCCTTGGACTGATTTAGCGGCGCATCCGCCGGCTGCCTGACAGACTCGAGGGGGCCGCATCAGCACGGTAACGCCATAAACAAAATACTCTCATATTAAAAAAGACACCTTCTCGACACTCCATTGGTTGCGAAACACTTCCTTGGCTTTCCCTTCTGCAATACTCTCACTCCCTCAAGCTGTCACACTCATCATGATGGAAGACGAAGGTTCTGTCATACACCGTGGCCGTATCTAAAACCTTATTTAGAATGTGTGTCCGAGAAAGGCAGCAATCTGCAAATGAAATGCAAGATATGCCTCCCCAAGACGAAGATGATCTCTGTTGGCAAAGCTTCAAATTCTAATATCCGGAAGCACCTGAAGTACGTTTGAATTTTTATTGTTGCTTTCAGGCTTCAGCTCTACATATGCACAATTGTTTAATGTTACCTCAAAGCATTTGCATTCCAGACAACTCCTCTGTGTATCTATTTCGCTCAAACTGCAATTAAGATGAAGAACCTATTGAGTTTAGTATTGCATTTGGCGATTGTACTTCCTTTTGTCAGGGTAAACCGAAATTATGCGGTGATGTCTTCCAGCGCAAACGAGGACGGATATCCGACGAGAAGTTCGAGAATCAGCATCTGTTGCTTGCTAATAAACCATTCTGGTAAACCAGATTTGCGCAACTGTATAATTGTGTTTGTCACTGACGTCGATAGAAATTACGCAATGCGGAAGTATCTTCAAAAGTAATTGAATTACATTTATCAGTATTTGTTACTCTACTCAAGATACTTTACAGTGAATGTAACTTGAGTAGTAGTTTAAATACATTATGAGCAGGTATTTAGTAACTTAACCTAAATACTTTTATCGAGTATTTTGTCCAACACTGATCCCCACTTCACTAGCGAGGAAAGCTTCTTTCTATAAATAAAAGTCTCATACACGTCACACAGTGGACGACGAAAATAAGGACAAAAGAAAATAAATATTAATTTTTTTGACCGATAGTACAAAATAATAGCCATGAAGATTTAACGAGAGGTACTAATGCATTGAATTCTAGTTCTTCTTTTGTTCCTTCATTTATCAACATGTTTTTTTTTTCTTGTTTTTTTGAAGTACAAAGGCAATTTCCACGAGAAATCGGTATCTCAACCGCGAATAAACGAACTTTACACTGTTTCACACATTCAATTCGAATTCGCGTCGTGTGAGACAACCATCATAAGGTGTCGCCGGCATCTCAACGCCATCAGAATGATTATGGGCAGTCGGTGGGGAACACCCCGTGCCATGATGATGCAGCTCTATTGAGGGTTCATCCTCTCATGGCTACAATACGCCTTGCCGCTGGTCCGCACCAGCAACACCCAATCTTCGGCTATAGAGACTCTTCAACGAGTAGCAATACGTTTATGCTTGGGCCTACCAAGATACTCTTCAAATACCCCCAACGTTAGTGGAAGCCAGGGTCGATCTCGTTGAAAATCACGGCAGGGAGCTAACACTTCGTCACATTGCGAGACAGTCATCTTGTCAATCAACAGGTCCACTCCTAAAGCGTTTTCATCGGCGTCGATCCACTCTCGCACCTCGGATATCTCGTAGCACAGTTCAGAGCACTCGTTGGGGACCCAGACATTATCTACACGACACCACCAGCACACGCTCCACCACTAAACAGCAATGAGTCTGTTCCCGCTCTCAAAAGTAAACGGAACACAGCCCAACCTGTAGTCCGGGGCCTTGCTGAAGACCACGCAGAAACGTCCTTCGCTGGTTGGCTGCGGGGTATACACCGACGACCCTGTGCTTCATAGCCGTAAGTCGTCTCGGCCACGTTGAGCTCTGGGATGGACATACGCTGCCATGCGTATCCCAGAGCTCAACATGACCGAGTCCAGGAAGCTAAGTTTTTATACTACGTCGACAACTGTCGAACCTGTGGCACTTTGGCTTGCCCTTGACTCTCTTAGCAACCTCCCTCAATGTGGCAAAGCGTTAATCCTCACAGACTCTAGGATGGCGCTGCAACAGCTAGGTCGTCTTGAAGACGCAACGCAATACGCTCGATTCGTAGAGCACGTAGCGAGAAGCTTACGAACAAAGGGCTGGCAATTAACCTTTCAGTGGTTGCCTTCGCACATTGGCATCTCGGGCAACGAGGCCGCTGACCGCCTCGCTGCAGCGGCTCATCACCTTGATGTCCCAGTAATAACAGTACCTAAAATACACGAAGCCAAGCTACTTACACATCGAGAAATAATCCTTCATCACCCGGACCCAAGGGCTTCTGGCGGAAAAGCTCCTGTACGTGTCCCACCGAAGCTACAACGAGCCAGCGCCTCCTTGCTGCACAGGCTTCGCCCTGGGTGTGCCTTCACGGCAAAATCCCTCCACCGCATAAACTCTGCCGCCGACCCCCACTGCCCAACCTGCAATGTTCCTGAGAACTTTGGCCATCTCCTCTGGGACTGCGTGATGCGAACGAAAAAAGAAAAACCCTCTTCGACGGCCTGCAGTACGCCGGTGTCGCACATGCCACCACAGAGAAATTATTTTTCCCCCGGGTCCGACCGGGACCGCTTCTAAATCATTCGCTCGTCTCCTCACATTCTTAGAAGACACAGAATTATTCGACCGCCTATAAACCGCAAGTCCTGACCTTAAAGGGCAACTCCACTTCATTTTGGTTTTGAAAAAACAATGCCGTCCTCTTCAGTATCGCCTAGGAAGACCACACGTCAAATATTACGACGCAGTTCCGTCTAAATGTTTCTTAAACGGTCCGGCAAACTTTGCAACTCGCCAAGTTGCCGAAATCGGCTGACTCGAGCGGGCGAATTCAGGCGCAACCAACAGCGCAGTCAAGGCTACGGCATGGGCGGAGCCAACATTGAGCTAAACGTCATCTTCATGGCCCCCTTTTGCTTGTTTTTACTTCTCCGATCGAGCGTAGCGCATGACGTCAGCAACGTTGCCTCTCTGCGCCATGCAGCGGTGTCCACGTGATTGGCGTACGCGCCTGCGCAGCGCGCTTCTTGGGAGCAGACCGGCCGCCCGCCGTGGTCCCGCCGTTACCGCCGTCTTTCGCGTCACAACCACTGTCGTCGTCTCACCGTTTGTGATTATTGTCTCTCGGAGTTTCGTCCACACTATGGACACCACGTGCGCAGACTTATGCCGCAGTTGTGCAGTCATCGTCGAATGTCGTAGACACCAAAACGTGGCGAAGAGTGCGGTGCAGAGCAGACGACACTCGCGCCTGCCACACGCCCGCCCCCATCCCGCCCGTCGTTGGGCCGAGGATCACGTGACATCTCGTACCACGTGATGGCCATGTACTTGGCGGCCCGAGGCCAATGTTGCCGGACGGAGCCGAAGTTTCGGTTTCGATTTCCGCTCGTGTTTAAAATTAGATTTAAAAATATATATCCCATTTTTCGCGAAGCAAACGACGTAGTGTCTTTTACTAGGGCTTTTTGATTCAGAAATCACTCATTATCCCGAAATCTTCGGAATTGAGCGGAGTTGCCCTTTAAGTGACAGTCATCAACCCCTTCCCTTTGTCCTTACCTCTCTCTCTCTCTTTCTTTTCTTTTTAATCTGTCCCTCCTCTGACCCATTCCCCAACAACAGAACTGACTCGCTCCCATTTTTAGCAGAGGCCAACTGTTCAGGTTTTCATTTTCAATGAAACGCTTACTACTACTACACGTCGTGTGATTTCGAATGCGACTTCGCAGCCGTGTGAAGTCGAGAAACGTCGCAACTGCGAAAATCGCCAGTGAATTCGCACCACACGTGAATCGGAAACTTGAGGCGGGAATGCACGCGCGAAAAATCCCGCGGAAATCGGACCAAATTTTGAAGCCAAGTTGGAAGTCACAGTGCGCATACGCATCCTACAAAACACGCGGTGTCGTTCTCCGCAGACATGACGACAGAATTATATGTGAACACGCCTACTCAAGATTCTTCTAAGCATGTCTGCTTAGAACGTTGTGCTTTCGGTAATACAGTTGTTGTATGACCAAAACAACTGCAGGCCTTCATACAAGGAAACGACGTGCATCAGGCAGTCTCTGGAGACTGCTTTGTATAGAATATTCGCAGTGCGACCCCGGCTTACTACGAAGTGTGCGCGACGGAGTGATAACCAGCGAGCGAATTACGCTTATGCACCCGTTTTGCTCGAGGAAATAAAGCGGTCGAGGACCGGTGATCGATAACTGCACTAAGAACGCCCCGAGCACTCACCTCGCGGAGCAAATTGGCCCTTAGCGTTGCGCTGGGACGGATCTATGTAGACTAATGACGCTTAAACACGAATAACGTTTAAGCTCTAGAGGAAGACAAAAAGTACGTAATGAGCTGTTTTACAATTTCTGCGCAAGAAGAGGGGGAAAAAGTGAAAGAAAGAAAAAAGTGGAAAGGAATTTTGGATTCAGGTTGCGATCTTCGTTCGATAACGAAAGATTCCGAATTCATTCTCTTCGAATGAGCAGACACAAAGAGGTTATATTCGCGAGCGTCCTTACGAATAATTGCACATCGGAGTTCAATTGCTTCTTCGTCCTTTCTTTTTTTATTATTATTTAATGTATTAATAACTGAAACCGACGGTGCACTTGGGACTAAATTCACGGTGCCGGGCATTTGAGAGCAACTTGCTATCGAATGCCCGGCACGTGTTCCGAGCTCGCATTCAATAGCAATTTTGCGCAAAACCTAGCATCCACAATACACTGCGGCAATACTGCACATGCAGTGGGCAATCCATACGAGCTACGTAATTCGTGCATCACACGTATTCATTCACGCGTGTACTCATACAAACGCATAAATACTTCCATAATCATTTAGTTAATAACGTATCCAGATTCCTATTCGTTCTCTCTCGCGTGAGTTGAAACGTGGAGGAGTCATTGTGCAAAAAGCTCCCAACCACTTCCGGTTCTGAACTAGATGGCGGGTTTCGCAGTATTTGCGAAACCAAATATTCACGCTATCTCTTGGAAATGGCTATACTTTAGCACTGTCAGACTTGATTCACTCTTACGATAAAAGGATGATGGGTAAAAAATTAGGAAATACACGTGAACGGGAAGGGTGCCGGGGCTACCCAATAGATGGCGCCACTGAGTTTCTTACCAAACGAAAAAGGGGCCAATAGAGTCATGCATGTTTGGGGCAACGCCCGGTCAGTCAATATTTCAAAATCAGTTAAGTGCACATAAATGTACGCAACCTACTGTTGCAAGAACCCCCTTCCCGTACTCCCGTACAGCAGACGCAAAGCAAGCAGTGACGGAACGTGATAATGATATAATCATGCGCGTCCCGCCACTGCTAGCTTTGCGCCTGCTTCACGAGTGGTAACTTTGGCGCGGCCCCGTGTTTCCCACGAGCTTCGATCAAGTCGTTCTCAAAACAGAGTTGATATAGTGGTTTTTGATGACACCCAGTAAGTTTCTAATTGGAACCATATGTCTATTCTCGCTAATTAAAAAGTTAGTTGACGATTTTTAATTAATTAGCCGACTTATTCGAAAGATTAGCCGCCCACGTAATGTCCCCTTGGCCGTTTAGCTCGCCTGCACAAATCGTATTAGAGCATTTTTTACGGATTTTTGTAATCAATTTGTTCGAATTAAAATGGAATACCTCGTATATGAACACCGCCTGGCGTCAAGTTTTCAAACTTTGGCATCTGTTCCGGACCGGTAGCGCTACATTTTGGGTGGACGTTGAGCGTTCAGCGGTGTGCAAATTATTTTGACGCTAAAAACTATAAAAAAAATGTGTGACATTTGGTTGTGTTATATCTACCGTCCAAAGGGAGCGGTGTAGCCAAAGGGACGTACACAGAAAGGACAAGAATATCTCGGGGTGCGAGTTACAGACTGGCGCGTGTTTATACACGCGGCAAGAGGAGTCGCCTTTCGCCAGACGACGGGCTCTGCGCACACGAGGATTTCCCCGGCCGTCTTGCACGCCGCTCGGAAGAGACAGGGCGCGTATTCAGAGAGCGTGATGGACGACCGTCTCAGAGGACCGCCGAAGCAAACATCCCCAACGGCTTTGTCGGCGAGAGAGATGGAACGAAAGCGCCGCACCGAAGAAACGCCCCAGCGGGGCAATCCCACCACAGCCGTCTGTCCCTTAGGAAAAGCGAAATACGCCCAAAAATATCCTAATTGCGCAATGTAAAAAAAGGGGGGGGGAAGGGAGAGACATGTCTTGATTATCTTTGAAAAAAAAAAAGACACTTGGATATGCAAAGATTGTCTTGCAAGTGAGTTGGGAACATGCTCCGACTGTCAGTCTGCTTGTTTGTGCGCACGCGTGTGTGTGCGTGTGTATGCATGTGTGCTTGAGCGTGCACATAGGCGTGCCGGCGTGTGTGAATGTGTGTATCCGTATGTGTGCGTGCGCCCTAGTGCGTGAGTCCAAAAACACCATAATTTTTTTAACACTTATACACGGCGAAGAAGTCACTCCCACAAAATAAAACATTATGAAATAAATCCAACCTGCAAAAAAATGGAACACGGGAGCAACATATCAGAGAGTCTAAGCCGTAATAAATCATATCACAGACACGTCCCGGTATCAAAGGTAAAATACGGCGTGGAAAAGAAATCGTGCCAAACAATAATTTTGCAAAAAAAAAAAAAATATATATATATATATATATATATATATATATATATATATATATATATACATATATATATATATATATATATATATATATATATATATATATATATATATTTATATCTGACGTCAGCGTGTTGGTGATCCTAGAGTTAGCTTGTCGGGATAAAACGTGTCGAAATGTCGTCTGAATTTCGCTAGGGACAGATACCTTTATAGTACCCAAAAGGTGATAATCAGGTACATTAATATGACCTTGAGACGAGCTTTTGAAGAAACAGTACCTCTCCGCAATGTCTGCGGTATGCTTAAAAATGACGAAATTAAAAAACTTAACAAGAAAATGGTATTCTAAATAGAGGCTCCTGTAAAAATACCCATCATACACTATGCAGAACCAGACTCAATCCCTTGTACCGCTTCAATACGTCCACATTCGCTTTACAAAAAATAATTTCAAACGACAAAAAAAAACAGCACAAGAAAAAAATACGGAAATTTGTTAGTATTTGTGTTGCATACGTGAAAGATTCTAGCATCCCAAGCGTTTAGCGATACTCAGAGTTTCACGTCCGATAAACCTGCAACGATCTTCTACAGCGTTCTATATTCTCGAGCTCTTCTCCCTCAGACCGCACAGGTGGTTGAGCGCGAGGATCTGGTAGCACAGAGCATCAAAAAGCCATTTCACGGGAACCTGGACGTCAGCGCACTGCTTTTGCAGCGGCGAGGACCCGAAACACACTTGTTCGCTCGGGTGAAGTGTGTTTCGGCGTCTCGCCGCAGCAGGGCGCCAGTCACGTGGCTCTCCTCTCCATTCGTTGTCTGCCGCTCCACCTCTTCCATTCTGGCGGCCGCTTCTCGTGGCGATCTGCCAGGCTTTGTCAGTACAGTAGCATGGAGGCTATGGCTCCACTTATCAGGCTTCCGAAACAAGGAGCAACCAAAGAACGACGTTAATAAACGTAAACATGGCATCAGGGGCTTGAAAGTGCCGAGTCACACGTGCGGCCATACCAGACAATTTAAAACCGGTACCACAAATGGTACTGACAGGAGATTCTAACGTGAGTTCGCAATCGAAAAACGCACGAGGGTCTCTGTTCACATCAGTTCGATTTTATAATACGATACAGCCGTCAAACTTATACTTAAAATGTAGGGATCTTTACGATTTGAAAGCGAGATAACTTCGGTTTTATTGGCGTTGAAAGGCAGACAGACTGAAGAGCACCATTTTGAAATGCTCAAAGCATCAAACTGAAACACTTCACAATCTATTTCAGAACAAACTTTATGTCATTCGCATATAAGACGCACCTAGCAAATTGTATACAACTTGAAACATCATGCGATACACACCAGCATAGCCTCCTCTATACTGACAAAGCCTGGCAGATCGCCATGAGATGCGGCCGCCGAAAGGGAAAAGGCAGAGCGGCAGACTACGGATGAGAGGAGAGCCGCGTGACGGGCGCCCCGCCGCGGCGAGGCGCCGAAACACACTTCCTTCCGAGCGATGGAATGTCCGCTCGTGCACATCGCGTTCCTCGCGCGTCCTCGCCGCTCCAAAAGCTGTGCGTTCGCTACCAGCTGCCCCCAGAAATACTCTGTGCTACCAGATCCTCGCGCTCCAAATCTGCGACCGGGCGCTCTATGGCTCCGTCGTCGAACTGCCACAGGCTTTGTGAGTATAAAGGAAGCTATGATACCAGCGTCAAGTCACGTGACACTGTCACGTTACATGTCCCCCGAACTTGATCTCAAGTCACGAGACGTCACGGTGCCGCAAGACCTCATCTGACGTCATCTCATGGTCCAACTAGTGCCGGTAAGCTAGTGTAATGTGAAAAACATTCAAAGCGAATAACATTGCAGGGCCCCTTTAGAGGGGCACGGAAACAAAAGTTTGGAGCTCGTTTCTCTGCTTTAAAGGGGCGGTGCAACAATTTTATGGTTAAAAGAATTTGCATCTCGTCATTTTTATGTTATTTATCGTGTCCCAGAGAATAGAGAAAACACCTCCTTTATTGAAAATGTCGCGATTCCGCTGCATAATCGCAAAGCAAAAGTCGAGCTTTTTCCCCACCTGCAACCCCAAGTGGCAGCCGAAGGAACTACGGCGAAAAGATTACGTGACCTCGCTCGGCTCTCAGCTGCAGCATAACGCCCGCTAATTTCTGCAGAGAGAGGGAGAGGAAGCGTCCTCCAAAATAGCACACGGGAACCTACACGGCACTCCGAATGACGTCACTGGGAGTGCGACCAGGTGTGACCCTGAAGACTGGGAGTGAGTTGAGGGGTGCCCGAAATGCCAATATTTATCTTTTTTTTACGCAACAACTAGGACACGCAGGCGAAATCGGTTTTCTGTTCTTTACTTCAAAAGTGTCAGAGGGCAACTTCCACAAATTTTTGACCGAAGTCTGGAAATCGTTGCACCCCCCTTTAACGACTGTCTGTATGAAACTGTGTTTCGCTTCCGCTCAGCTATGAGGAATATTTGTCGAGGGAAGTTTAATATGGTGTACACAAATCGCGCATTCCACCAAACAGTTCAAGAAGACGAAAAGAGGGGAGGCCCCTCTTGCTCGGAATCTGGTTTGTGTACCCGTACAGAGCCATTGTCCCCTAGAAGATTAGCCCGTCGCTCAAAATTCAGACAAAAGTTCGGTTCACCCCGAAGCTGACAGTGCTGTGGAAGCTACGTGCTCGTTGGGCCAGCCACACTTGCCACGTGATCACGCTCCTTCGCGCATACCGACGAGCAGAGATTGAGGTCAGGTGATGAAAGGGAGGCGGCTGATTGATCCGGCAAGCGCGTAGCTTCCACCACAATGTCTGCTTAGGGGTGAAGGGATTAAGTGAGGTCCGGTTTGGTGTGACGTCAGATTGGACCCGGTGACGCGCTTTTGGGACCGCGGATGTATCACAGTCAAAAGGCAGAGAGCTTACGAAGGGGAGGAGGTGCGAAATAGTCCGCTGTGTTTTCAAATTTTCGCACTGAAAGTCAGGCTTTTGACTTTCCGCCTTTCTTCTTTGGCCTAGTGAACAATGTGCTATTAGAAAAATCCCAATCTAAAATGATTTATCCCAACCTAAAATTTGTTTCATGGGCCCTTTAATATGACGTGGGTAGAAGAGAACATCAAAAACCTCTATATTTCGCTGGAAAACGCAAGACAATATATTTTCACGAATATTGTTCTCGTCTTTGGCACAAACGGAGCTAGGCCTTCATATTTGACACGGTATTACGTGCACCACTAAAATATACCCTTGATGGAAATACGAGTTTGCTAAGTGCAGGCGTTAATCTCTCCCTGATTTTACAGCCAGGCTCGCTATTTCTAACACCTTATACGATATTCCACAACACTCGAAATATCTGCTCAAAGCATTCAAGTTTCATTTCAGAAACCTGCAAAATTAGTATCTTCATTACACCCTTTTTGCCAATGGTCCAAGAACGTCAATCTTAATGACAGCTTTCCAAACATAAAAGAATTTAAAAAAGAAAATCTTGTTACGCGGAGTGTTTGCACTCCGTACCATAATGAAGTTGCAAAAAAAAAACCGTTGGAGTTTTCCAAGCCGTCGGACAGAAGTTGGGAAGCCCCGATGCTTCTTGGCAGCTAGCGCACCCTGCACCCAATCCCCTGGCGACAACAAAATGGCGGCGTGCTCGGGAAAAAGGCTCCCAACTCGACTTCGAACTTCGTCAATCATGGCCGTCCGAATAGCTTTCTTTCTTCCATTTATTTTATTTCTGCGTTCGCTCCTGTCGAAAGCCGCCCCGCCACGGCCACCCGAACCCCAATGGGACCCCAGGGCTTTCGGGAGCCGCTGACGGCTTTAGGGCTTTTCCATGCAGCACACCACTTGAACTGCACTCAGTTCTCGACCTTGCGACGGACAGGAGTGGACGCTACGAGCCAAATCCGAGCCAATCCAGAGCTGTGAAACGATCACGTGACTCGGCGCCCTGCGCGTTACCGCGCGCTTCCTCCCGAAGGTCACGTGACACCCACATTACACTGGATTGGCTTGCAATGCTCGTGGCTTTCTATGCGGTCCGTTATAAAGTGAGTGACCTTTCCCTATTTTTCCCGTTTTTTTCCAGTGCCCTCTTCCCCCGCTGCCTCGGTGTGTTTGTTTGTTTGTTGGTTTAGTTTGATCTCGGAGCCGTTGTTGTTTCCCCGCGATTTCGCATCTTTGTTCTTACTTTTTTTTTAATGTTTTGTGCAGGTTTTACGCGCTTGTCGGGTTTGGTGATTGTAAAAGCGGCTCCCATCGATCGTCTTCGCTGGTCGTCCGCGTGAAGGAACTTGGCAGGCACCGAACCGTCGCTCTTCGGAAAATGCCGGTATGTGTTGGGATGCGCGATTAATTAATTTGCGCTTGGTTTCCGGGCACTAACCTGACCCGTGAAACGTAATACACCGAAACGAAAACGAAGGGGACCATCGTCGGTCAAAGCAATCATTACAGCTGCGATTTTTTTTTCGTGATATTTGTGCATTATTTCCCTTCTGCGCGATACTCGTATTTTATAAGGAAATTCTATTTTGCCTAATGCGAGCAATATATTTTCGTTGTAACGCGTACATCAGCGTGCCCACCGAAAACGTTTCCGGAACACAACAACTAGTTTCAAGGTCCCAGCAAGGTAATTTGGAGCGATGTTGGCGCGTTGTAATTTGTTGCACTGCGCGTATACCGGGTGTTCACGGTGAATCGCAGTGCTGTAAAACGAGCCGGAAAAACAAAAAATCGGAAATTGCACAAATACAAAACTCAAATTCTCACCGACTGTGCATTTTAACTGGTGACAAGTCCAAACGTTAAGCTATATTCCTAAAAAGAAAAAAGAAAAGAAATTAACATATATTGGCAGTTTCCAAGAGCGGAGGCAACCTGTTCGTGAAGCATAGGATTGGGCCTTCCTCTTCCCTCTCTCCTTGGGGGACCTTTTTCTGTTCCCCCACTCGGATGCGGTCACGACCTCCCACTTGTAGATTTGTGCGGTACTCACTACAGCGAATCAAATTCCTTCTAATCGATTACTCTTTGGAGTAATTTTGAAATCATTTAATTGCGTTCATTAGGAAGTAATCGCGAGAGTAATCTGATTACCTCTGCAAACACTAAAATTACTCGTAACCATTGCATGATTTTACAATCTCCCATTTCCGATGGCGCCTTTTTTTTTTTTTTGTAAAGAGTGTCATATTAAAGAATCCGCGAACCATGTGACCGATAGGAGGATGGTTTAACGAAATCGGTAAATTAAGTACAGATTATATTTGGGTGATTCTAATCGAATAATGGACACCACGAAAAACGCCGTTTTCAAACCAGCCGAAAAATCTGCCGTTTTGAAAATCTGAAGTAATCGGAAAAGGAACGGTTATTTTTTCAAGTAACCGCCAATTAATTTTCTTCTGAACTAATCGAGTCATCTAATCGAATACTTTTTAACAAACCAAATTGTAATTAAACACTTTTTTTTAGAGTAACGTGTTTACGAGATTGCCGAAAAGCGAGGAAGTTTCGCCTTTTCTTTTCCCGTTTTTGGGAAAGGGATTTGCACGGCGGCCGCGATAGGGATACAGGATACGTTGTGTCGGGGGCCTCTCCGATGCTCTGCGACCCCGTGTCTGGCAGATAAGAACATCTACCTACATTGACGGAGCGGGGTAGGGCATTTTGGATCGGGACGTTGTAGAGCATTTTAAGAGTGTTTAATAAATGCTCTAGGACCCTGTCCTTACTCTGGCACTTGTCTCTTTCTCAGCTATATTCAAAAGGTTGAGACAAGGTAGCGATCACTGGCACCGACGGAGGCATATATCGAACCGAACAGCAGTAATGTAGCCAGCCTAAACGTCGCCAACACTGCCGAGGAAATGTGGGACCGGAAGACGGCGCCTCCTGTTTTGAGATCGCCGCCACGGTTGAAATAACCCTCGGGCTGCTCTATCGGTAGCTTTGTCGGCAGCTAAAATCCCACAACGTGTGGCGCCATCTTCCGATAAGCGCAGCGGTGACAGGTTAAGAGTAAAGTGGAAGCTTCTCCACTCCCACTAGATCTTTCCACTTTAGCAGACCGAACGCTAGAGATGAGGCGACCTCCTCTCCAGCGTTCCCTTTGCAAAGGGAAGAGAGGTGGGAGGTGCTTCCTTAACCTGTCACCGACTACAGTTGCGCCTATCGGGAGATGGCGCCACAAGTTGCAGCCATCGCTAACTATGTCGCCTGCGAACACGTCCGCCATTTGACCTCGTCGCGTTTATCGATCTCATCTTTCACAGAAAAGAGCTCCGCCTCGAAAATCTACCAGTTAAAACGCACCACCGATACACACATTCGGTAAAAGCTCGAGCTTCCCGTGTGCAGGTGCCGATTTCCCAGGCTCGTTTTACAGCTCTACGATCCATCGCAGCCACCCCTATACTCACGGACCGCGTGTTTTACCTTTGTGAGAAAATAATACCGCGTGTTCTTTTTGTTACGACTATACCACACAATAGGTCCCTGTGGCCGACGGAGGTACCTACGCACGCAATAAAAGCAAACAAAGCGGTAAACATTGACCCAGAGTAAGTAAACCCGCCTCCCTCGCACTGTGCCGATTCGGGCAGGGTACCGGACCCTGCCCAACAGCCCGGTCCACTGAACCCTCCATCGATTCCGCCGGCAGAGGGCGGACCGTTAATTGGTCCGACGAATGCGCCGTGAGTCGGCGATGCGCACCAGCGGCGCGCGCCGCCAGCGCGACGCCGGGCCGATGGCCGCGAGACGAACCTCATCAGTCGTCGCTCAAGCGGTGGGAGCCGGGTCAACGTGGAACCAAAGCCCTCGCTGCAGAACTTAGGAATCCTGGCTTCAGTCCTCACCCCTGCCCGTTTCGATCTGGACGAGCGTCGTACACCGGCGTGTGGTCGCGCAATCGCTATCGCGTGGCGCACGTTAAAGACCCAGGCTAGCGGTCGCCTACTGCGCCGCGGTTATAAATGTTTCGTCTATAGAGGAGACACGCTGCTCATGCATGGACATCATACAAAAGTACGGGGTGCTCGCCGCACACACGACGAAACAATTATTTTCAATTTCAATTTCAATTTAGTTTACGCCTCACGCAAGTTCGAAGCGTGTTAAAGTCGTATATTGATTTGAATGCTTGGAACATGTAAGCGGACAGTTTTCATGTGACCATGTAACGGCTACGATCAGGCACGTAGCCGGGGGGGGGGGGGCGCTATGGGGCCCGGGCCACCCCCGAAATCTTCCATTTTGCTGGGACCTCCTATCCCCCTCCCCTCATACAGCATTTTGTCATGCCATTAACAAACGCGAGCATCACGGGATAGGGGCCTCCCAGCTGAGAAGGTTGGTTTGTGGTTTAGTGCGGGAAAGTAAAGGCCCGTTCACACACTTGCAACCGAGTACGACCGAGAGAGACGAGACTTGTTAAAACCTCTTGAACTTTCTTAAGCCTCGTTTACATGAATACGACCTCAGCGCATCGACTCCAATCGTCCTCCGAAAGAAGCCGACGCGGCAGCGTTTACATGAATGCGCACCAAGCCCTACGCGAAAGTGGCGCCACACCGTGTCAAAGCTCAAAGTTAAAGCTGCGTTTCCGGCACCGGTCGCACCACGTGACCGCGTTTTCCGGTGCATCGCACGTGAGGTGCGTGAAGGCGTCGACGCTTTCGGCGAGCTTAAACTAAATATTGTGCCCGCAGTCTTCGATGCTGTGCAAGGAGTTACGAGACGGAAGAAACATCAAAAGCCAAACGTCTTGGGCTCCAGGTCGGGCCGCTGGGCCACTCTGGATCAGAGGCGACGTGCGTGCGCACGGCCTGGCGAGCGAGATCGTCGTGAACCGCTCTGAGGAAGCCACCGCGCTTCGCCTCGCCATACCTTGCCAACCACGACCGGACCCCGAGGCCGAAAGGCTCCGGCGTAGCCAGGGACGGCACCGAGGTAGGAGCTGCTCGTTCTGCGCTACCATGCAGTGCTCGGAGCTCTCGGCGTCGTTCGTGTTTGCGACGAAACCTCTAGGCACTCCCTTGGACACGCAAGTCGTATTTCGCAACGCTTGGACGGGGGCCGCCCTCTCCGAGCAGCTCAGTGATATTCCGCTCATTTAGTTTGTCAATAAAAGCTCGCGTTTCTTCTCGGGAGGAACTGCGGGCGACCACACGGAACCGCTCTCCGCCGCCGACGACGAAGTTGGCCGCCGCCGACGAAGTTGGCCGCCGCCATGTTCTCAGCTGTTCGCTCGCTCCTGCAGCAAGCGCCTTCCCATAATCCTCCCCGTTCCGAAATGCGATGCGACCTCCGTTTACATGGGTTGAATGAATGCGCACTCGCCATCTCGATCCACCTCTGTCTGGCGACTTGAATGCGATGCGCTTCTCTAGCGCATTATGCCGTTTACATGACCGCATCGAATGCGACAACTGAATTCGATGCGACTAAGTCGCATTCATGTAAACGCGGCTTTAGGACGAGAGAACACACTGGCACGCTGCCGCCATCTTTGCGGTGACCCTGGAACTGCATTTCACAAGAGCCAAGGTTTTGCGGGATTTCCGAGGTCAAATGTGCGTAATACCTATAAGAAAGGCTCGTTTATAACGTTGACACACGTTTTTGAGCCAAGAAAGAAAGGATAATGCTCGAGAGAAATAGAAAATATGCCGGACCACCAAGTTTACACTGCTACTCAATAGATGGCGCCAGTGTGTCCTCTCGTCGTAAGAGAAATTAAGAGGTTCCAAGGCACCCGGTTCTAAGAGGTCGCAAGTGCCTGAACGCGAGAAAGGGGCGAGCGTCAAGTTGGAATGGCTTGCGGAAGCTTGGCGGCGGACGCAACGCCCTCTGCACGTTGCGCGCACACTCGAAGGTCACGTGACACTGACGCAGCGTGTGGTTGGCTTCGATGATTCGTAGCTTCCTCTCCGCTCCGGGGTAAGGTGAAACGAAGCGCGTTCGAGGAATCCGCGCACTCGCCCCCTCGGGAACAAAACGGAAGAGATGTACGGCCCTCGAGTCCACCGTCGATTGATCGCCCGGCTGAGCAGGTGGTGCATTTGGGACCGAGAAGAGAGGTACGGATGGCATGCGAACGGCGCCTGGTTGCAGATGCTTCGAAAGCACGTTATAATCGACCCGTATTTAGTCGAAGAGTACGTACCCTCGCGTTCAATACGAGCCGAAAAAGTTATTTTATTTATTTATTTAGTATATATTACTACGTGGCCCCATCAGGGCCCTGGCAGGAGGGGAACAACGCAAGATCGATGAGGAAATAGTGCAACGAAGAAATGGCAACATGCACGGTTGGAGACATTAAGCAATATGTGCACACTATGTATACGATGCCGCATGTTATTTATTTCTTCGGCGTAGTGAGTATTTTAGAGAGCTGTGGTAGAACCCAAGAATGGACTGCAAAGTTGGTGTCCCAGACTTCGGACTCTCTGACAAACTGTGGGTAATAGGGCTTGTGGGGTTCCGCCAACGCAGAAAAAAGGCCGGATTGGCTGTTTCAGCTCATACTGATCGTGATAGTACATCCGGCAGTTTTTTTGAGGCATCGTAGAAACGAACTCCGTTAAGATGACGGCGTACTAATCGTGCGCTTTTACGAAACGAAATAGTATACTTCGAGTAGCATACCCGTCCAAACTTCTGATAGTCGGTGATACGGCCTCTGGGCGCCGCCATCTTGCTGCTGATGTGCATATATCGTCTGACAGTCAAGCATAGCTGAGGCGCACTCACGGCCTCAGCAATGCTCGGTACATCCGACGATCTACCCACACCTGAAGCAAGATGGCGGCGCCCAGATGCCGCAGTTGCAAACGCCTACAGACGCGGGCGAACTATCATCCCGACAATCTCCGAAACCGAGCAATCCGCAACGCGTACAGTTTATTTCCGCAAAGCAAAAAACAAAACAATTTTTTTAATCACTTTAGGTACATTTTTCTCAAAATAGTAGCGGCCAAAAGGATCCACGACTGTTCATGAGAACCATTTTCTACGCGTATTCTCTAACTTCGTGTTCTTTGTTTTTTGTGTGAACTGTTTTTGTTTTTATTTTTTAAGGAAATATGAAATAACATATTGCAATTAGTGAAACAGTTCGATCGGAACAAAAGCGCAGCAGGCGGTCGAAGTGGAAAGAAGCGGACGGGGCGCGGAGCCCGGTCGACGTTTCTTCAACTGCCTGTGTGAACCGATCCCGCTCTAAATGCAAGTCCCGATTGCCAAACTCCGCTTTTATTTGACGACGGAGAGCACTGGACGCTACGAGCCATCGGAGCCAATTTAATGCCGCGCGAGTGTCGCACGACGCACGCGGCGCGTAGTCACGTGACCTGCTCGCAGCGCACGATTGGCTGGGATGCCCCGTAGCATCCGTAACGGTCCATCGCAAGATGACGGACGCGTTATACACAGCTCGGACTCCGCGTAATTATGCCTCGATCCGATTAAACGCGCAAAAACCAAAAGAAAGAAACAGTGCGAAAACACATTAATACTTTTTTTAATTTATTTTTTAGTTTTATTTGCATCCAGGATACTGTAAGCCAGTATTGTGGCCCGAGCAGGAGTCGATGTACTAGTAATTATAGGGAACTAAAAGAACAGAGATTATGCGCTGCAACCAAGAGGGGGCCGGGCGGCAGGTCAGTACAGTATAGTGTTTATTTAGTACTTTGTTGCATAAAAAAGAAAGGTAGCGCGAGTTGCCTTCTTTCGCGGAGACCGGGTACAGAATAAACAAAGAGAGACTGAGTGAGAGAGGGATCTGAAAAAAAAAAAGAGAAAGAGAGCAAGAGAGACTAGGAGGAGAGGGAGAGACAGTGAAGAGTGTGAGATAGAGAGAGAGAGAGAGAGAGAGTTGGAGACGAACAACAAAAGGAGGAACACCGACCAGGAGGGGGACAAAGGCGCGCATCAAAGAACGCGAACACGCCGTCAGCGGAGCGACAACGACGCCCTCTGCCCGGACGAACACGCGGGAACAAAAGCCCGCCAGAAAGCGCTCTCGCTTACCGCTCACTTACTTCTTACCCGGGCTGGGGAAGCAGCCGTCCTTAAATTAATTTAACGAACTTTTCCTCCTCGCCTCTTTCTTCCCTACTTTTTCTTTCTACTTACTTTTCCTGTTTTTCTTTTTTCTTTTGTTTCATTCGTCCCTAAATGACACCAAAGCTCGAAACGTCGTAAATACTCGGAAACCAAAAAGGCGACGCGAAAAACACACAAGAGATAGCTATACACAGTGTCGATTAAGATGGACCGCGGATGACGGTACGAGCCACCCCAGCCAATCCAGCGCTAAGAACAGGTCACGTGACAGCGTGGCCGGCGCGTAGCTGCGCTGCTCCCTAAAGTCACGCGACTACTCACTCGGCCTTGGATTGACTCCGATGGCTCGTAGCAACATCTGCGCCCCGTTGTGAGGTACAATAAAATACAGCTGAGGAAGAGGGACAATTATTGGCGAGGGGAACAGTCGGTCGAATGTCGTTGGAGGCGAGAGAAGGTACGTCGATTAATTTATAGGGAAACCTTGGTTCATTTCAGGAAATCAATATTAATTATCCTTTTTTTTTTCTTTCTTTCCAATAAAACCGCAATCAACAACCGATAAAAAATCAAAAAAAGAAAGAGGAAGAGAGAGCAGCCGAGTCAACATTTTTTTGGCGCTTTTTCGGAAACAATATATTTTTTCCCCCGGTGTGCGCGTTGATTATCTACGCGTATTTATTGATCGGTCGATTGGCGACGTTCGGAGCGTCTTCTGGGCTAATTGTGACAAATTACGGGGAAAAGGGTTGTTGAGCGTGACTCAGCGAAAGCGCGAGATCAACTAAAACAGGCGCCGACAGTTAGAACGTAAGATTTGTAAGAGAGTATTACTAGAATAGACAGTAGGGCTAGTTGATAGGTATACGTTCACGATGAAAAACAGCGCGAAAAACTCAGAGACACAGAGGAGAGCCTTGTCCTGTCCTGCGTGTCATTCTCTCCTCTCTGTCCTTGTGTTTTTCGCCCTGTTTTTCACCATGATTGTAAGACAGGCTCCTCCGCCCGCACAAAAGAGGTCTGCTGTGGCAGTAAGTAATCATCTTCAAATAAAAATATTAAAGAAACGTTAATAATTAGGTGACGTTTCCAAACAGGCTAGGTGGTGTAGTTTCACCACGTGGGTGCGGTGGAAAGCGTCTCCGACTGGTGTGCGTTTTATTACCGCGTCCCGAAATTTGATCCCTCCATTACCGCCCGATGACGTAATGCAAGTGTCACTCTGTCGCCTGCCGCGACGCTGGCGGCGTCACACAGCAGCGGCGACGTTACGTGGCAGACGCCCGTTCGGCTGCAGGGCGCGCTCTCCTCTCCGCTCGACAGCACACGGACGCTTCGGTAGCCAGTAATGGACCTTTTCCGAGAAGCGTTCTGCGCACGCGCGAGCGCCCGATGCCAAGCGGCGGAAATTGGCACCAAAAATCGAGGAAATTCGGAAGGAGGCTATAGATCAGCGAGTAGCAAACGTAATTGCAGCATACATATAATTGTGTTACGCAAAAAAAGAAAGCGAACGGAAAGAATAACACGACGTTTAAGTGGACGCCACGGATGCCCCACTTGGACGGCGCGTTGAGCACGCCCCGCTGCTCAGAGAACGAAGAAACTGGTAGCGTAGCTCCCATTATCGATTGGTAGCGCAGGTAGGTCCCTTCCTCGATTTTTAGTTCGTGCAGCCACCGCCTGGTGCCGTCGGTATGTGAAAAAGGTCCATTGCGGGAGTCCGCAAAGGCAGAGACACTCGCCGCCGCTCGTATACTTTTACAGCGAAGCTGTTAAGGGCTAGTTTACCCAGGATCGTGTCCCCCGCAAAGAAATGTCGACACAAAACTCTGGTTGCCGCCGTCGCTCATAGATGGCGGTAGCTGTCCAGAGTGTAGTGTTTTCCGGTTGTTCGCTTGCCGCCGTCACTCATAGACGGCGCAACCTTTCGAGCCGTTCCACTCTGGCTTGCCGACTTGCGGCCGGCCATTACTTCATTCCCACCATAGTACAGCTTCGCTGGTCTTCCTTTTTCACCAAAGTAGAGAGGCTAAAAGTTTTTTTTTCCAGGTTTTTTAGCACCAACCGCCAGGATCGTGATATCCGACAACACGATACACCGGCTATACCGTGACGCCATTTTTTGCGCGTTTCCTCCTTGCATGCCGGTCAGATTGGTCGTACAAGGACCGTCTGCAGAAGCGGTGGAAGCATATATGTATATGTACGAAGCCAATACGCTTTGGTGTCTGCCGTGTTTTTTGTACGATATATGGGCAGTGTGACCGAGTCTCTATGGGCGCTTTATGGTTTCACGACACAAAGACAGAAGGCGCGGGGTCTTATATACCAATTGGCTTCTTTTTCTACGTATTATACCCCGTAAAAGAAGCGCGAAAGCGCGCTTTCCAAGGCGAACGCAGGCTCTCCTATACAAGTTCCAAATTGCTATCGACAGCTGTCAAGGCGGCGGCTGCTGCTGCTGCTACTGCTGCTGCTGCGATTTTTCGTGCCATCTCGTCGAGATCACGATGAACTGCCGTCACCTCCTCGGAAATTCAAAAGAACGGTAAACGGAGGAGAAAGAGGAGGTAGCGACGGTGGCGAGGGTTTATCTTTTAGCGAAGAAAGAAAAAAAAGGAAAAAGACAACAACAACCATAAACTCACTTCTACGCTTTGTAAGCAAAAACTTGGAGAGCTTCGAGCCTTCCTTCCAGATGTCGCCAGCCGTGGCGTTAGTATATCTCGATATTGATTTGAAAAAGGGAAAAAACTAACGAAACAAACAAACAATTTTTTTTGTTGCTTTTGATACATTTTTGGGTGGGGGGACAGTTTTGATTTCAAATAGAGGGAAATCAATATTCGCGAAAGAGAACGGCTAGAGAAGAGAGCCATAGAAGCACTCCCATCCAATCAGCGAGAATGTGCACCAAGAAAGTGGTATTTATTGTCATTTATTGCGGCACTCCAGACGCATGGTGTCGCCCCAATCGGCGGTAGAAAACGGATAAATTTAAGAAATGATTGATGTCCACCGAAGCACACTGTAAGAGCAGGGAAAAAAACGCATGTGGGAGGCCGTGGGCGCGAGGCAGTCAGTGGCAAACAACATTCCGAAGTCGTAGCTGAGTTTGAATGCGATTTCACCGATGACATATCAGTAATTCAAAACAAAATATCGCGGTCAATATATATAGCCTAGCTTTTGTTTTGTGGCGCCGTTGAATCCGTCAATGCATGAGCCAGGTATGAGCAACGAACGATTTGAGCGGTGCCTTTTATTTCCTCCGTTTAATGTACAGCAACATCATTAACGAGCGAATCTTTTCTTGTCTGCAATCTATCATCACACGATAGACAAAGAGAAATGCATATTAAAATGAATGGACCAATTTGTAAGCGCAAGATCTGATGAACTTTGTATCAAATTTGATATCAACGAAATATTGGCAACATCTAGGCCCCCTAGGGACCAGAAGATCCAGTTGTCAAAATAAAATACACTTTCAGACGAAAGAGAGGTCAACGTACAAATGTTAAAAAAAATGAGGGCTCGAAACGACCACTGCTCGGTCTAGCTATTCGCAAAACAACTATCCTACAATCGATAGAAAACATTAAACTATTCGTTGCGCATGCTCCGAGCTCAAAATCAACTAATCGCGCACAACTAGTTCGTTGTTAGAAACATCGTTTAAACCACTGTATCAGCAGTGTAAGGTACAAAATAAATGTTCTCTTCCCTTCTTTTTTTATTGTAACACTTTTTTTTTACACCTTTGATTGCGCGGGCGATCCATTAATGACGAACAAAGAATCGCAGTTATAAACGGCAATTGCAAATCGATGAACAAACGAACGACAGCAAATGACCGCCATTTTGTGAGCGCGAAAAACAATAGAAGGTCTAGCCAGGTCCGTTAGTTCGGAAGAAGGGGGACCGGAGAAAAGGAGGGAAGGGGGGTCCATCGTGAGGTGGAGCGGAGCACAGTCTCGACGCTGCTGACGTTAGCGGCACCATCTTATCTGCCCCGAAAAGAGACTCCTTCGTAATCGGTTTTACTCTCCAATTCTTCCCGACATATAAAAATAAGCAAACTATAAAAAAGGGAGTATGGTGAAAGAGGAAGACAGGAAGAGAGAGAAAGTGGAGAGATGGCTGGTGTTTCTTCTTTTCGTATGTGTGTGTGATGATAACAAAGAGAACGAGAGATAAAGAGATGAAAGCGAGTGAGACCGTGGATGAATAGAAGAGGAGGAGGAGGAGGAGAGGGCATAGAAATTAGGGAAAAAAAGGTAAATGAAAGGAGGAAGACGGCGGTTTTCAAAACAGGGACGTTACAAAAAAGGAAAAAACGGAAGCGAAATGAATTTCGGTTTAGCCGCTGTTTCACATAACGCGATGGCAAAGGCTGGTTCACGCATTGGCGTCCCAATGGGACAGAGTGCATAGCAGCAGCTTAAAACTAAAGAACACACTGGCGTCAATTATCGGGTGGACCTGAAACACTTCAGGTCTGCGCATATCTGTAGTCAGTAACAAGCTAAGTAACCAGTGGCAAACGCCCCTCAAAGGGATTATCATCACCCCACAATACATCACAAAAAAAAAGTTTTTTGTGGGCAGTTTTGTACACGTTACTGAAAAAAAAAAGATCACAATTACAATTACTTCATTGTAAATGAAACAGATCACAGTAATCAACTACTGCATCACAAAAGTAATTGAAGAAATTATCAGGAAGTAACTGATTACTTTTCAGCTTACTTTTTCTTTTTATTACGAAATAAAAAAATGCGTACCTACGTTCAAAGTGGTTACATTTTGTTCATTTTTGTCATTCACGCCTCGTTAGGCTTCAACAACAGTTGTTCGAAGTTCTCGTCAGTCACCTTCCCACGTTTCCGATTCCCGTTGAAAATAGGGAGTTTTAGTAGACCGTGTTTCCCCTCCGCTAGCCATACGCTACGAAGAAACCGCCACTGCGCCTGCGCGCCGATGGCCTTGGCTGTAGAGTTCCGACTAGCGGAGGGGCTTAGCGGAGGGGGAAACACGGTCTACTAAAACTCGCTAATAGGGAGTTTTCGTAGACCGTGTTTCCCCCTCCGCTAAGCCCTCCTCAACGAAGAAGCCGCTACTGCGCCTGCGCGACGATGTCCTTGACTGTAGAGTTTCGAGTATAGTAGCGGGTTGCGGAGAGCGTTGCGGGACGTCCAAAACGATCTACGAAAACTCCCTAATATCTGCCGCGACGCTGAAGACCCTCTCGACGGATGCGCTTGAGGGAAGAGCGGTGTTGTAGCGCACAAGCACTTTGCGTACCAGTTCGTGGTTCCGCAGTGCTTCGACGGTCGCTTCCGAGTCCTTGGTCCGAGTCGCGGCGAACCCGGATCCTAACAACCCGTTCGCAGGAAACGAGGCACTCTCGACAGCTCGGCGGTCAAAACGTCGCTGTGCGCGTTCACATCCTAATCCTTCTGGTATCTTGGTACATTTTTAGAGCGCAGCTCTTAGGCGCCCGTTTCCGGGTTGAGCGGCGTCGGCGTAACCGCGCGCGTTGCATTATAAGACGTCACAGTTTCCCCGTTAAATTTAGCGGGGAAATTGAATTGGTAATGGTCACGTGACGTCAATTTCCCCGCTAAATTTAGCGGGGAAATTCTCGCTAAGCTTAGCGGCGAAATTTTCACTAAATTTTCCGCTAAAATTTAGCGAAGTTTTTTCGCTAAGCGGGAGAGCACGGGGACCGGCAGACAGAGCGAGATTTTACGTAAAAAACTCAACTCAATAATTTTAGCTCTTTCGGAAACATTTATATGGTTACTTGTAATTGATAGTAATTGGATTACAGCGAAGGTACAGCAGAAATAAAGTAATTGACGCGTTAAAAAGTTACAATAAAATGTAATTGATTACAGGTAATTCGTGGGGCATTGCTAATTTGCCTCTTTTATGTATTTAGAGTATACTACTGGTCCTTGTTCAGGATCGATCTCTTGTATGGACGGTACATAAATCATAATAAAGAAACGAATAGATGGTTAAAATGGGAAACCATTTTAATTGCAAATAGGATGACATGTCGCAAATGTATAAAAGAAACAGGTGGTATAAAAATACGAACAAAAATATACAAGCAAGACAAAAGTTGGAATTCACATAGTGTCGATTTTAGGAATGAGGTTAAGGAATAAGTGTTTACTAATGAAATAAATGTTAGAGCGCAAACGAGCTGGTGTATATTAAACATGATTCAAAAACCCCGAGACTGCAGGTACGACATACACACTCAAAAGTCTCAAACACAGCTGAAATTTTATTTTACAGAACCTGGTTAAGTAGGAAAAAAAGAAACGAAAAAGGGGGGGGGGGGTATTATTTCGGTGGATAGGTTAATCGAGGCTTTGAACGTGCGAGAAAAGAAAATTACCGAAATAAGACTATTAAGTGGCTCTACAATATAGCATTCACGTTGGCTACATGTATTGGAACGTTCAAAAAGTGATATGTACTTCTCCCGATTGATGTTGATCATGCCGTGAAGAATTATCTGGTACAGAAATTTCTGTCTGTCGAGAGTATTTGTGGTAGTAACGGTTGGTAGGTGGGTTTTATCAGGTAAGTCGCTAACTGCGTATTCAAAGATAGGAAGCACAAACATTTTACACGCTAAACGTTTGCTATCAAGAGCTGTCTGGCGTAATTTGCGACGCAGGAATCATAGTTTTCTAGAAGTTTTATCTTTAAGAGCAGTAATATGCTCGCCCCATTTTAAGTGGTGTGTTGCACGTAGCCTAAATAAGTATATATTTGTCAACCCGGACTTGTGTTTGTTTGCTTTTGTGGCATGTAAAAAGTGAAGGCTCTTTTTTATGATGGGTGAGAGACATAAATACAGTTTTCACTTTGTTAAGTACCATTAGCCAATCTTTACACTACTTTGATTTCTCCTGGAGGCTATTATGATGACATGATCATCTGGACTTTTGATTTCGTGATACAAAATGCGGTCGTCGGCATACTATCATAAATTCACATTAATATTAGCGGCTACATGATTGACAAACAACGAGAAAAGCTTACGTGGTGAATTAAGGTATATTTGCATCGGCATTTAAGATATGTGGTGTTTTATTAGTGAGAGCACGTTTAAAGCTAGAAAATCGTTTTTTTTTTATAACTAAATATTACAAGGATTTCTTCGCGCAGCGTATGAACCAAACCGCGGATGCGCAGTGGGACGAACGGACTCAAAACGCAAACCAAAAAGTGAAAGAAAAAAAACAAGAAAAAAAAACGGCCTTTTACAAAGAATACCCGCGGGCGATCGTGCCAATTTATCGGTTCAACGCATCACCTCGTGACGCCATTAGTGAAGCTCAAATCTCATCCCCCCCCCCCCGGCACACCCGTGCACCGTAGAGAGAGATAAAAAAGAGGAAAAAATTACGTTCATAAAGCGAGGAAGCATTCCGACGCCACGAAATGAACAGAAAAGAAATCAAAATTCGCCGGTACAAAAAAAAAAAAAAAGAAGATAGTAATAAACATAAAGCGAACGAAGATAGTCAGAGCGCGGTGCTGAAATCGCACAAATGTAGATAAAAAGTTGAAGAAAAAAGAAAAAAGAATCGTCGGCGTTGTAATCCAAGCGCGCGAAGTTCGCTTTAATGACTCAATCTAAAAGTACGCGGTCTAATTCGTTTTTCTCGGCTTTGTCGTTTTTTCTCTTATTCTTTTATCTGTAAATAATGTTTCTTTTTTTTTCTTTTTTTTTTTTTTGAGGCGTTATACGTTTAAACCTTGACACGGAATTGGACAAGAAAGGAAAGACGTAGAGGGTTGTTTCAATGATTAAGGAAACATGGGAACGTAGTTTTGAGTACATACGCTTAGAGAAGCTGTCGTGAATATTTCACTCTACTTAGGCTCGTCGACAAGGTACACGAATTTAAAGAAAAAAAAAAGAGGGGGAAGATGATTTGGGGTACGAACGTTCACGTTCTTTCGAACACGCTAGCATATGTTCGCCACGAAATTCCGCCTTCCAAACCGACTATAGTATACTCCGTTTCCCCACACGAGTCAGAGCGCAGAGACAACGGTCCGACGGAGTCGATCGAACAGCGCCAAAAGCTGCATCGTCACGACGCTGGTTGTTTTTGTGCGCTTCCTATCGCCGGCCAAAACTATCACGCCCAGAAAAAAAAAACTCAACGGGTAAACATATTTGTTCAAAAAAGAAGAAAGGAGAAACCTTTTCCGGGCAATCTATACGGCAGCATTCGCAGACGATGTCACGACTGTGCTCGCCTGCGACAGTTGTAACTTGTATGTACCGCCGACAGATGTCGGAAGCGTCGAGCGCGCGTCGTCTCTTCGCAGGTGATCTTCCGAAACTCTTCATTATGCCGGCGCGCGTGTGTCTCTGATGTACGATTCCAAAGAATACAATACTTTATACATAAAAAAAAACTGAATAGGAAAGTGGAGATTTTTAAATCCCCACATGGCTCATCCCTCTTTACGGTGCGGAGATTTATTTATTTATTAAACATACCCCGAGGGCGCGAAGGCATTATATTGAGGGGGAGAGCAGGTACAAAAAGACGGAGAGGAAAAACTGTAACAAATTAGCGATAGTAATAATATAACGAACAAACAAATAAACGGGTCGTGAATCGCTGGAAAAAATGGTTAATGATAGCAGTTCGAAATAGATTAGGGTCAGTGATGGTGGCAATTAAACCGGGGAGGTGGTTCCATTCTTGTGCGTTGCGAGGAAGAAATTATGAGCGAAATGCGTTTGTTCGTGAGCTTGGGACTCCATCTTTACGCTGATGATCAACACGGGACGAAATGTTAAAGGGGAGAGTTATCAGTTGATAGTGTCAGATGGGATTATGAAAACAAATCTTGTGAAATAAACATAAGCGTGAAATTTTAAGGCACAGAGAAAGAGATGGTAAAGATAAACTGATTTTCATCGATGCGACACTAGCAGTGCGATGATAGTTCGATAGAATGAAACGAGCTAAGCTATTTTCGATAAATTCTAGTGAAATGACGAGGTTATCGCGACCCGGATCCCAGATAGAGGCTGCATATTCCAGCTTTGATCTGATTAATGTTTTATATAAAATAAATTTCAGTGAAACTGGTGCAAGTGAGAAGTTACGTTTCATGTCACCCCAACATGCAGTTAGCACCAGAAGTGATACGCTGAATGTCGGCTTTTCATAAAAGGTTGGAAGTTACGTTAACACCGAGAAATTTGTAAGATGATACTTGTTCCAAAGAGTTGCCATCAAGCTAATAACAAGGACTGCCGTTAGGTTTACGGGACTCTCATGTGTTTACATTCATTACTGTCTAGATCCATTAGCCACGACTCAGACCAACGAAGGACAGAGTTAATGTCCGATTGAAGTGCAAACGAATCAGAAATATCTTGGATGTCACGGTAAAATATACAATCATCGGCAAAGAGACATATAGACGAAGACATATTGATAGGCAAGTCCGTAATATAAATTTAAAATAGTAAGGAAAGACCCTGAGAAAAGCCAGAATTAACGGACTCGGGTGGAGACATATTATTGACTGTAACAAATGGCGACCGGTTGGTCAGAAAAGATTAGATCCATGCAAGAACGTTAGGGTCGATGTTGAGTTTACCAAGCTTTAGTGGCAAAAAGCTCGTGACACACCTTGTCGAATGCTTTGGCGAAGTGTAGGAAAATGCAGTCTACCTGGGAGCCATGGTCAACGATAGAATGAATGACATGTGTGAAAGTTAGAAGCTGAGTTTCACATGACACGAATCTACGAAATCCGTGTTGTGGGACGGAATAGATAACGTGCTCGAGAAGCTTACATGCGATGCTGGTTTATGAGCTGGGACGGTAGTAATAATTAGGGAGGGGTACATTTTAGTACTCTTAAGAAACTTGGCGTTAATTCCATCCACACCTGATGAAGAAGAATACTTCAATTTATCAATAATCTTAGTTATAGAGGGTGTCTAGCCAATTATTATTTTGAAATTCTCTGACTTTCCCAGGTTTTCCCCGACAATATCAGGTGAAATTCCCTGACCACTGTAGAGGCGGTTAAATATATAAGACCATTACAACACAAGGCATTGAGCATTGAGCACTGTGAGGATCATTTTGCACGGGCTTAATCCAACTTATATATTCCGAAATATTCGGGTTCGTCCAGTCCACATTAGACGAGCACTTTCTTGCCGCCGACATCGACAGTGAAGAGGCGACTTACGGAAACACGATGAAAGCACGACGCTCAACCACACACGTCAATAACCGAATGGCAGCATGGCGAAGTCTTGGCCGCCAGATGCACACTTTCGGATACCTTCGGCTTAAGGCTTGGATTGAATTGGGGTCTATGGCCTTTCCCATTTGTTACTAAATCTAGTAGCTCTAACTGGATCTAGCCTACTGCCGCGCCATCAATCCAATACAAGGCTTGGACTGGATTTGTCGGCTGTTCCCTTTGCATCGGGTAGCACACTCTACATCGGGTGAGCAGAGCCCGCGCTCCGCTCTAGGCAGAAGTTGTTGCCTATTTTTGTGCTCCCAAGTCCTCAAGTCATTTCTCAGGGAACTCGATGGCGTTTCCTGCTCATTTTCCCTGACTGGGCTCGCAAACACGGACCATAAACACGTGACCCCACGTGGTTTATGGGCCCTGTGTTTGCGATACGAGCTGCGTGGTGGTAACGTCGTCTGCAAGCGTCTCTGCTTGCAGACGACGTTGAGCACAGATTGTGTGGCGACCGCAGGACCCGCAATACGCAGCGTATGCGATCTACGAAAAGTTCCTAACGAAATAAGACATCCCGGTCTCTTTGTGCAACGCTGCTGCGAAGCGCACCCCGCCAATTACTATTTTAACGCACTCGCTTTTTCTGTGAAAACTGCACGATGCACTAACACACCGACCAGAACAGCAGCACCAAGGTCTACAAATCCTGCCACCGTTTCCGCCACCGTCCCCGCTCCTTTTGGTTCTTGCTTCGTCCGCGAGAGGGCGAGCGGCGGGCTGCAGTTGCGAATAGCCGAGGGAACCCACGGTGGCATTGCGTGAACAGCCCAAGTTGGACATGCTCACGCGTTGCCCCCGTGGAGCCCATATTTTTGCTAACTCTGCTCAAAACCAAGGTGGGGCCCACGGGTGTATTGCACCGGCAGCCCGAAATGGACATGCCCACGCCACATCAACGTGGTCGTGCCCACGTGGGTCTTGTAGGGGTTGTCCCAGGCCACCTTGCACACGTGGGCCCCCCTTCATCTGCTACCCGGGGAAGTTGGCACTTTGGCCACCAGTCGTGCCGATTGGTGCTTCCTGTTCGCTGCCCCGGGTATATACCGAGTGTTTGGGAGAGAAAAAAAATAAACGTGTTTTTCCTCGCAGTACAATACAACAGAAGCTGTGCATTACTGAACTCTTCGTCCAAAGGTAGCGCTAGCGGTTAGTTACCACATGGCAAAGTTTCAGAACGTATACCATTATCCGATCCAGAAGTTAGAAGCGATTTCCAGATATTTTCAATAGAAAAATGAGATCTGTTTCTAATAGCAGATGCCACTCACATCCATGGATTCGTGGGCTTCACTGGCCGCCATTTTCACATTACAAAATACCAAGAATCGCTTATAACGTAGAAATCAGGAAACGGCACGTTTTGAAAACCTTTGCATCTGGTCCCTACCGCTACTGCTACGTCTGGGCGAAGCGCTCGGCCAAGCGTATAGTTTATTCTTGAGGAGAGCAAACACGCGGTTTTCTTTTCCGTCACACACAGCCGTATACTTGCCGTCATCGAAACGGAGATCTTCCGTTGTCGTAGACGGCGCGCATTGCCCACGCGGGTCCTGGCCGACTTCCCCAGCGATGCACGAAACGTTTCCACTTTGCAAAGGCATAAGTGTAGTGCAGGGAAAGACGACGACATTCGGCCTTCCGTCGGCCTTGGTGAAATCTTCCGCGAGACGCGCTGAGTCAGCGAGTACTGTCCCCTCCCCGCTAACGACGCGCGCGACCTCTCTCGGAGTGGGCCGAGGTCGGCTCTGTCTCCGACCAGACGGTCAGTGTGTCGCTGTTTGCGGTCATCATCATGGCCGCCTACGCCATAAAAGTAACAAATAGTGCGCGTCCGCTTTCCCACACAGCACGCGGAAATCCTATAACTGCGTTTCTAAAAGTTGCAGCCGCACCGCTCATAGATCATACAAAATACGCGATGGTCGTTGCAGACATATGGACATAATTATTTGCGGACATGCTTTGAGTATGTCCGAAGCATGTTTGCTTCATACTGCATAGTTTAAGCCTTGCTGCGGAGAGTTTTTTGGATGACCAATGGGGCCGGCATATAGGAAGGAAACACGTCTCAGACAGTATAGGGAGTTTTAGGGAACGGGTTTTGCACATCCGATACGGCACGATGTCCCCTCCGGTACGCACTGCGCGTGTGCGAGTCTTCTGTGGTAGCGCATGCGCAGTTCGTACCGGAGGGCCCACCGTACCGTATGGGATGTGCAAAAACCGTTCCCTAAAACTCCCTAGTGTTAGCAGACTGCCTTTTCTACGATGTAGTATAGCAGTGTCACCGCGGTTTAACCTACAGCACGACAGGTACCTCACCGTATACCTGTGGTGCCGTACTGACAAAACGGGTCCAGGTGGAGAGCCACCATTCTTTCCGCACACAGATCGGTAAAGCAGGCCACCCCGCGTCGTTACCCATGTCGTGAAACTTTACCGCTGGAGCGGAAAGCGGCGACGACCAGTGACGAAATTACGGTCAGTGCGTACGCGATCTGGTGGAAGTTTACCGTGATGATTTTAACCCGAGACTAAAACAGAAGGAGGATTTTTTTTTTTACAGTGGAAGAGAAAGTAACAGGGACAGACAGCGCCTATTGAGACGCTGTCTGTACACGATAGAAGAAAGAAGTTGTTCGCCCCTGTTACTTTCTCTTCGACAGTAAAAAAATGTCCTTCTGCCCCAGCCTCGGGTTAAAATCATCGTGGACAAGTAGTGCGTTTCTGCGCATGTGCAGTGCGCAAGGGCCCTGTAGACAAACATGATTCAATATAAACTTAGTTTATTATAATACACTAGCATTTTTTTTTTTCATTGCGTTTACACGTTATCTTCCGAGCAAAGCGGGCGGACGCGTCCCATCCTCTCGTTCTTCGTGTGGCGAACTCAACGCCTTGTTGGATCACAAATAACGTCCCAAACAAGAAAAAAACAATAAAAGAGAGAGAGAGAGAGAGAGAGAGAGACTGCAAACACACTTACCCAAGAATAACACGACCACTCCTGAGTGCTCCTCTACTCCGGTTTATGTTATAATGGAGAGAAGGGGACGTTAGGAGCCATCTCAACCAAGTCCAGAGCAGTGAACCAATGTTGAACGGAACGGCGTTGCAAGGAATAACGCCACCGTTCCATGTTCCATTGATGGAACTGAAATGGGCACTCGTTACGTTTTCGAGGGAACCACAGGAGGAACGCTGTTCCTTTTCTTTCTTTCTTTTTTTCTATATATTTTAAGTTTTACCCGAATTTAGTAGACATTTGGGCTTCTTATGCTCGGCTATTTCAACCTCCGACTTTGACGGAGGGGGACATGCCCGAGACAGTCGAAAACAAAGAACTGAAAAAAATGTGACCGCGACGATTCGACACATCCTCCATCTGGATATTTTCACGTGCTTATTTTATCTTTTATCGACGGATTATTCGGCACTACATTTCAATAATTGTAACGTTCCTTTCGAGTCACTTGAACTTGCAAACGGGAACTCGTTCCAGGATTTGAGAAGGAACCTGGAACGAGCCTTCGTTTCTCTTTTAAAGGAACTTGGATACAATACTGCCGTGAACGTATCGGAAGACTAGGCGCCCCCGGCGTCGCTCGACGCCACCTAGAATAATCAAAGCCTGCGCACTAGAATAGTGACGTCATCCCCGTGGGATCGAGCGAAGGCACCGATTGGATGCGAGTGCATGCGTCAGCGCTCGGCTGGGCCTCGCGTCCAATCAACGCGTCGAATGCGACGACGTTACACGGAGGAAGAGTGGGGCGTTCGGAAGCCTTGAATTATTCTGGATGATGTTGGCTCGTCGCACCCCGATTCCGAGGGTCACGTGACGCTCACGTAAGGATTTAACGTAAAGTGAAACGGACTATACCTGCGTAAGCATTAACGTACAAGGGCTGTCATCTTAGTCTGCGGACTGGCAACACTGCGCTCTCGGCCTCAAACGGTAATGTTACGAAACCATGAGGATCGTATAGATGTTTCTTTCGGACGTGCTTTCCTGGAGTTTGTGGCGCGTCTTCGGAGCGAGACGTTTTTGCACGGCGTCTTGTGTACGGCTCCAGGGGTCCGACTTTGGTTCCGGGTGAAAGAGAGAGCTTTTTTAGCTGTTGATTGGACGGAGTCGTCGAAGCTTTTCCGCTGGGCGCGGGTTATCGACCAATGAGAAATGTTTGACACGTTCGCGACTCCACGATCGGAGAGTATCTCGGTGACAACTTCTCGCCAACGCACAAATGGCTAGAGAGGTTTCGCAGCCTCCGATGTGCTTCTCCCGAGTGCTTTTTCGTGCACCGGTCGAGCACCGGCTTGCGTATACGGCGGCAAAACAACGGGAGGTTTGCAAAGAACGTGCGGATTCTCAAAAACTTCAAACAACCGCAGACGATCACAATTTCACACTGCGTCCGATTTTACTTCGCAGTGGCACTGCGTTCGTAAAAGACGATCCACTTTTCATTTTATTATTATTCGGAAGAAGACGGCATATAATGTTTTCTTGTTTCATCTACATCTGCAAATGAAACGCGATAGCAGACAAACCACGTTCTTCACTCGCGTTAGGAAGCAAACCGTCTGCGAACGATATCTTGGCTTCCACTGTGAGAGACACATGACCGCGTGAGTCAAACGCATCGTTGGCCATTTGAAGAGACCGCATAAATCGATTTCTAAACAAATCAAGCTAAGATTTTGTATAGAGGTGCCTGAAGATCCAGCATTAACCGTATCAGAATTCAACACAAAAAAAAGAGAAAGCTTACCCGAGCAAAGAGTAAAAATGAAGAGCATGAAATCGCTGCTGCTAACGAAATGCGTCGGATTTTCAGCAACAGCCTCAAGCGCGAACCCTTGTCGGCGTTCTCGTGCAGAGGCGCGTGACACGCTTGGTACGGCCAGCGAGCGGCCACGATCTGGTTCCCGAAGCGGCGGCATGCAGCCCCGGGGTGCGGTGCGAAGTCGGGCGGGCACGACGCGGGGTGCCCGACAGACAAGGTCCGGTTCGGCCGCAACCGTCTCAGGTCGACAACCGGCCGCCAGCGTTCGGGGGTGTACAGCGAGTCGCCGCCGGCACCGCGGGAGTCCGCCCCATGCCCTTCCGTCTACGATCTCGCGACGGAACCGGGGGTCGCTAAAAAGCATCCACTGGCTTACCTGGCACCGTGTTCTTCAGGTAGAGATTAGAAGGGGTGTAGGGGCTGAGCCATCCCCTGAGACGAAGTGAGTAAGGAGCACATCGATAATTTAGCGCCTTTTGTTGCAGTACAAAAACGTTCGTTCAAACTGTGAGCTACAAACATACTTTTTCGTTAAGGCTCGTCAAAGTATTAGGCAGTGAACAAAATCAGACATTACGTTAATACCTTATTTTATACACTTTTATTTTCCTTTACGCTTCACCTTTTGAAATGCACGCGCCGAAAGAGCCAAGGCAAGCACCTGAACTCGCCACACCGTGCCGTCCGTTGCGCGCGATAATAGAAGGTTTTAGTATTGCGTATAAAAGCAAACACAAGCGCTGTGTGTTTTCGTTAGCGTCCCGTGCTTCACGTTGCGGCATGTGCGTCGTCGCCATGCGTCAATCTAGGCCCGCAGCTTGGGCCCTGCGCGTGCGCAATGTGGAACACGCAAGCGCAAACGCACGTGGCTTGCGTTTGCTCGTATACCTACTAAAACTCACCATTGTCCGTCTGCTATGGTCTCCGCGTCATCGTAGCAACGAAGCGTCTCCAGGACAGACGCACACGGGAACGCAGAAGCGTCTGAAGCCAGCAACGGCCCGACGTCATTCTCCGAACGCCTGCTAAATTCAACGCATCAATTAATGCTAGCCAAACCCGGACGCGCCAGTGCGGCCAGTGCGGAGTCGACGCAGAGAGAGGAACGCGGGTGCCTGCCGAATCCTTAGAGGGGCCCTGCAATCATATTTAGGCGTCTACCTTTTTTGCGGTTTCCACGTCTCTTGGGGTTCGAGCAACAAGCCAGCGGGCACGGAGAAAGTAACTAAATATCAGCGCATCATATTTTAACCGGACGACGCGGAAACCTCCTCCACCGACGGGGGCGACCCGCGGTACCGAAAGCGCGCGAGATGTGACGTCTTTGGTCCTGGGCTTACTACTGGTCAGAGCCGCTAAAAGCTTCTTTTAGTCGAAATGTAAAATATAAGTGGCGCGAACCGTTTCAATTATTTATAAAAGTAGATTTTGTTCAGTATCTTGGATCAGAAAAGAAACAAATGCAGTTTATAAAGTACGGAAACAAGAAATGACCCGTCGACATACCCGCCACCAAGCGGTGGATAAGGCGGCGCATACTAGAAAGGAGTAGTGGGATCAGGCGCCGACAAGGAAAGGTCTCGGATGTACGCGGCGGCGCTGCGGTCGTATCGGCAGGAGGATCCGACCGGCTCCGAGCGTTCCGAAGGCCTTCGGCGAGAAGCTTTGTCTTGCGGTTTGGCCGTTTCGCTGTATGGCAGCGCAAAGTGGCTCCTATTCTGAACTGATCTTTACCCCGTGTTTGCTGTCGTTTGTGGCCAATGAAGTGTCGTGCCGAATTAGTGTTTAATCGCGCAGCAAATGCAATGAGAGCCGCTCTGGCTGCCCGCTGCATACAGCCTATCCGCAACATGCTTTAGTGGCGCCCTCTCGCGCCATCGACACGGAGTGCGGCAGCCGTGAGCGCTCGCTAAGCTCACTACCCTCCTCTAGTTCACGGCCACTCAAGCAACCAAGGGCGTCACGAAGGAGGTATTATTTTGCTTGTTTTTGTAATTTTAATTTGCGTATAACTTTTAACATACAGCGAAATTTGAGAAGAAAGTTTCATTAAGTTACTACGTTCAGTGCGCTCAGGTTCGGTGCAAATTAAAAACCAGTAAAAAAGTCCTTGCAGGGCCCCTTTAACGGTTCCGTCGAGGCGTTTTTCAAGCACGGGCCTGGAGGCCGGTTCAGACACTTGCGTTTGAGTGCGTTTGACTGCGTTGCGGCGAGAGCAGAAAGCCGGTCACCGGCACATCTGTGCTTCGTATGAAGCGTGGAATCCAATTCAAGGAATCATCTTAGCACGCGACATAAGCAGCAGGGATGTCCTGGTTTCTCGCTGCCGCAACGCAGTCAAACGCAGTCAAACGCAACTGTCTGAACCAGGCCTGAGGCTATATTTCACTACCCCGAGTGGAGCGAAGCGAAGCCAGAGGTGACGCCTATGCCGAGCGCAAGTTCGTCTGCTTCTTTTGCTGCGGCGTTGTGGTGACGTCAGTAAGACGCCGACCTCTGATTGGCCCTGATCGAAGGATAGTGGGTAGACCGCAAGGCTGTAGCTGTTTTCAGACGCTCCGTTCGCGTGGGCGTCTATTCAGCAAACGCTTCGTTTCCAGGGTGAGGGTGACCACAGCAGACGGACGTTTCGTGCGGAAGGGACGGCGGTGTTTCCACTCTTTCGCCGAATGGGCGGAACGCGAACACAAATAGTTGGCAATAAGGGCTTAACGCAGATATGTGACGGTGTGTCTAGACTCTTTCGCCGTGCTTTTGAATGGACGGAACGCGAACACAAATAGTTCGCAATAGGGGCTTAACGCAGATATTTCGTTTTCTCCAACGCCATACATTGTGATGAGCCTTACACGAAGAGCACGTGTGATGATTATCCGGCGGCCGGGTTTCTTTCCCTGGAACACGGGGCTTAGGCATCAAACTGCCCGAGGACCCGTGTTCAAGCGGTGAGAGCGCGAATTTCAGCAGAACGCTGTCGCAGCAGTCGCGTCCAAGCTGTGCCTCGTGCTGGCCTCCAATACATGACGTACAAACTCCAGTACTGGGGCCTTGTGGTCTTACCGGGCGGTGGCAAGACCGGCAAAGGGGTGAGAAAGATTAAAAACAAATATGGACGAGCAGAGAGTTGGTTCGGAATAGTTTGGCGGCTGATGCGGAAGAACACTAATGGAGGCAGCGCGGGCGGAGCAAACAAAAAATTATCAATTAGCAAAAAAAAAAAATGTGCCCGTGTGGACGGTACACAAAAAGAGAAGCTGGCTGGGAAAAGAGCAATTGCAATTCCGTCCGCTCCGCGCCGCGAGTTGCCGATGTTCCCACTTTCTGGGTCAGCGACGCGTAAGCGTCGAAATCCAGTCCGCAGAGCCGCGAAGTTTTCGGGCTGACGAAGGACAGGCACAACCCACAAACACGCCAGGAACACGAAAGAATAACATTAAAAACAAGACTCACGAAAATAAAAAAAAACAGGAAAGCGAGCGCACGCCAACGCACAAAACCCCTCCAAGCCCACCATACGCTCACATCAGCGTACACCCAGAGGCAAGCGCAGACAGAAATGCAGATGAGATGCCGCACCCTCGAAAAGATTTCGAAAAGCAAAAAAAAAAGAAAGACTCGAACAAAAAGGAAGACTAAGAAACACGCGCTAAAATGATTAACGCCTGGTCAATGTACTGGTTAACAACCTCGCTCGGAAGCCACTTCGCTCCTTTTTTATATCTCTCTTTCTTCTCTCTCTCATAGACGTTCGTGGCTCTTCAAACAACCGCAACAAAGAAGACACAAAGCAAAAGATCTAACCCTACGACAACACGCACGACCAGATAGCCAGCCGGGCAAACCAGAGAGGAGAGGACAAAGCAATGGAGAAAAAAAAGTAACAACTGTCAAGACAGACAATATAAAAATAAATCTAGACCCTTTACTCCGTTTCGGGTTCAGATGGATTGGACTCGAGGCTTCCAAAACACAATAAAACCGAGAAACAAAAAAGTTCAGATTGACTGGTACAACGGACAGAATGTATCGCATCCTCGACAGCTGATTGGCTATCCCGATCAAAGTCAGCGATGACGCACCGCAATCGCTATACGGGATTCGCTGGCTGCATCGCGTAGCTTTCCCGCAGTCCATCTCCCGGCGGAAGCCGAGCGTGCAAATAAAAGCCCACGAATCACGACACAGAGCATTCGCGCTTTCTTCTCTCGCCCTTCTCCAGTCCACTAGGTTTTTACCACCACATTTTCTTTTTCTTTTAGTACTCAGATTTTTGCCTTTTTTTTTTCGTTGTTTTTTCCGCACTCTTTAGGCGCCTGGGTGTCGGTCGCTCGTCCGTGTCCGGTCGAATGTCTGCGGTTGTTTGCCGGTTCGCTATGTTTGTCTTCGCCGAACACCACGACGCACTCCCTTCACAACAGTTTGTTGTCACGCTGGCGTGGAACGCGAGCTCAACACGATTATATGTCCGACATTCGTGTCAGGAACGTCGATAAACAAGCCCCGGACGCCCACCCGCATTTCATATCCTCTAGGATCTCTCCCCATCTCACAACCAGTGCGAGATGGAGAATAAAAGATCGAAGGTGCCACGTGCCTCATAATTACACGCACTTTGCCTCAGCGATTGCAGGCGTGATTAGCGCCGTGAGAAACGTGACGACAAGCCTACTCGGCGTCAACCCTTTTGTGCTACGTTGTCGAGG
>JAZHYW010050206.1:0-11050 GCA_037355805.1 Ixodes ricinus
GCTCAACCAGCACGCCGTCCCTCCATCCGTTGCCGTTGCGCTGGCTGTGTGTCTACCATTTTCAGACGATTCTGCAGACACCAACCCTTCCGACATGGATAAGTTAAGTAAAAAAAAAAACGGATCAATTCGGACGGCGGCTAGTGGGTTGACTTAAAACGCCCTATAACGGTGTTCGTTTGTTTGTTTTCTTGTTTTTTTTTTCTAATTTTTCCGGCAATGCCTTTCGTGAGGACGAAAAACAATTATTTTAATAGGTGATAAATGTGAAGGACTAATTCTAAGCTGTATTTACTGAAAGTACAAAATATTTATCCCTCGCGCCCGTCAGTCCAGACGCAGCCGACAATAGGAGTTGATGTAACCAATCACTCAGCATCAAATGGGTGCATGTTCTATCATTGCTGAGCCAATCATAAGAAAACCTATGACTTGCGCTTTTGACGCTGTTTGACTGGTCCTATTAGCTCGTAGCGTCGGCTACGTCTGGATCTAAGGTAAAAAATTAGGTGGGTTCTGAAAAACACAGTTATAGGTGTTAAAGATGTTTTTCAGCTCTACAAGCCGTTTGAATGTCTTGACAAAATCATTATCCCCTAAACTCGGGCGTTACTGCAGAAACAAATTCCAATACGCTTTATTTTATTTAATACTTTATGCTCAAGTACATACGGCATTCCAAACGATTGAACGTTAGAAACAAAGTGCACGAACTGGGAAATAAACACAAAATCATAGTTTCATAAAAAAAAAAAAACTCAAAGGAAGAGCATTGTTGAAAGCGGCTAGTTCATAAATTGTTGAATATTTTTTTTCTTTGGGGGAAAGGGGGGGGGAGGTGGAAGGAAAAGGGGAGGGGTATATTTTACAAAAAGTCGAAAAATGAACGAGCGAATAAAAATATGTTTTTTGAGCAAAAACGCGCCAACCTTGACTCGAGGATCTAAGCGATGGAACAAATACCACGGGCATTTTAGTGGGTGATGACGCCGATGGGAATGATGATGAGTATTCTAAAAGAAAAGTCAAAAATGCGAATAATTATCACAACACACTCGAGCAAAAATTTCGGGCATTAATTTACGAACAAATTCGTCATACAGACGTTTCCGATCGATCTTTGCCAGTGTTTGTATGCAACGACTCTTTATTTATTTAACTGTAGAATAAATTAAACGTACAGTTCACGACACAGTCAGCGCGAACAAGTCATCGCTAGTTTTGTGGCTTTTTTTCGGCATAAAGGTGTGTCATTAAAACTGCTATACCGGTGGAAAGTGCTCAGGGGGGGGGGGGGGTGGTACTAACCAATGGGGTAATTTGTGACGCGCGTAACTACCCTTTTGAAGTAAAATGCGAAAACGCACCAAAGTTAGGTTCAATGCCTACTGTTAAATTTTAAGATTATTGCAATTTTATAACTCATTTAGCATTCCCTGTTTGTTTTTCTTTTCTCGTGGAAGATATTAAACCCTTGTTTATTTAAATGCCTTTACTCTCGTTCGAAAATTAACGTATTCAATTGACGTTCAAAGTGTGTGAAAATGCAATAAACAATTAAAATTTATACCGAAGCCGCTTTAAGTTAGCAAAAAAATTATAACCTGCCGGAGATTCTGGTTTGCAAAGAAAAGCTATACAAAGAGGGACGAGGAAATACGCAAAAACTTAAAAACCGATCTTTGAGTTTTAATTGGTATCCATGCGCGCTGACCAAAATTAAGAGCAATGTTGCTTACCAGTGTAATGGCTTGAGAGACCTCAGATATATAATCAACAGCTTGCTTAAAGTCAGCCTCGACTAAGTTCAGCTTGAACAAAAGACATAAGAATGCGGCTTGCACTGTCCATGCCATCTGGTCATAACCTTCGGAGAAAAAGAGTAAAGCAGAATGTTGTTCTTAATTGAGGGAATATAAATATTATGTATTATAAATTGCTAAAGCAACGTGTTGAGCGTTTACTTATACAGTCGTAAGTTAGTCTGCATTAGTGGCCGTTTGGTATCTCAACTGTAGATGAGCAATTTAGCTGGCTAAATTGCTTATCGCAGGCTAGCGGTACAACAGCTAACCTGGGGTCTTCAACGTGCACCACGCAGTAGTGATACACGACCGCACGCAGTCACGTTGCTCATTCATATCGAAACGGGCAAATTGGGGATTGAACCCAGGATCCTGAATTTTGCAGCGCGAGCTTTGGCTCCACATGCTCCAAACTGTTGTGCGCGAGCCCACTCGGGTACCTATCCCCTAAAGGATTTAAAGACCGCCAGATTGAGCCGCCATTGTGACCCTTTCTTGTCTTACTGGTATGCCGAACCAGAGAAACAGGCGTTGACGAGCCACCACAGCGTTTCATGCTAGCGAGGAGACAGAAGCACCTAAAGCCGAAAAAACCTGTCCTGATGTGGCAAAAATTATGCAAAGTGAGCGTAATAATAGTAAACAAAAACTGAAGGTCGATTAAGGCGATGCGCATGCACAGCAGCCTGAAGGTGTCTATAAATAGCAAGTATTTATTATATGGTATTGTTCAAAGCTGCTTTCAAGTCTTCATCTCCCTACACTACTATCAACATCAAGCAACAAGCTCAACACACATAAAACGCTTAGTACTACAATCATTGAATTCATCATCGAGTAAATAATGATTCTGTAAAAAGATTACCAAAAGTAATGTTATCGAATTGCTTCAGTAAACATCATATAATGCAGAAGCACAACAAAACACCGTCGAATTATAAATTCGTGCCACCATTTTACAACGTTTTACAAATCACAAAGCAAAAAAAAAAACAGTTGAAGCGAAAAGGAATTGTTTTAATTATTACCGGCAGTAACTTACGTTCTCATGTCACAAACTATATGATTATGAGGCTGGGGTTGAATTTCGTCCCAAATGCCTGAATAAACAAACCTTTAGCGTAAATTATTGAAATTTGCGTGCTTGGTTTATGATGATTAAGAATGAAACAAACTCTGTACTCAAACGAAAAAAAAAGAGACTTTATTCTAGCAAACTAAATATGCCGGCAAAACTGATCTCAGCGGTGCAAAAATGTAAATGGCGCACGCCACGTGTTTCCGTCAGTGCGAACAAAAAAAAAAAAAAAACGAAATGTGTTGGCTAATAGTAGGATATGTTCATATCAAATCACCAGATCCTCGAAAAATAGGACCATGCTTCTCGTATGGTCGCCATTCAGTTTCTTGGAACGAGCACTTTTTCCTTTACCTCTCCATTTTTCGTGAACCGATATACGTATATTTGCTGGTGACGGGTTTCTCTATAGTGATTTTTCTTGCACACTGAGTTTTTGATATCCACACAGCAGCGAAACTTGCGCCCAACTTCGTACCACCACTACATGCGGCGATCAGTGCTTGGAAGCATTGCTACATAATTTTCCTTTCTTTAAATACACAGAAACTGCAATAACACTGTAAGAAATCCGTGAAGATAATTAGGAGTGATAAGTGGATGGCATGCACTGTTCCGACTATGCCTGTATTGAGGAGGAACCCTTTCAGTAAGATTACGCTTATAGCGATCTTGATGCGACTGCTTCAGAACGACCATTTCGAAACTTCGAAGATTTCAATGGACCCAAATGGCGACTGCCATGGCAACGAAGACCGATCAGGTGATCACATTGCGAGTTTTGGTTGTCTGTACGTTAGTATCTGTTTGTATGCCACTAGAAGACAGGGAGGGAAATGGTGCTACTTTCCCAGGACCCAGTGATTTTAGGTTTATAAAGAGAATAAAAGATCAGGAGAGCTTGACTGGGTTCATCTTGACTGGAGGAATAGGAGTTTTGAGGATGGATGAAATAGTTGGATGATATATGCGTTGTGTCAGGTTCGGTGAAATGAAGTAGTCAAGGATCGAGTTTATAGTCAGCACTTTTGTATACTTCCATATGGGGGTTACCCTGTCCACATACTGCAGGGGTTGATAATCATGTGGGAGTTTCGAGATGTTTGCTGTCATTCCATACTTGTGGCCGAAAAATTTCAGATGAGGTGTCTGCGGGTAGCCTGGACTTAACACGTTTTACAGCAGGAGACAGGAACAGCATCGTTTTGTGATGTGTGTTTATGAAATATAGTAGAACTGTTGCGAGTGCCGTGTTTGTCGCAATAAGACGGGGGCATACCTTTTCTTATCTGTAGTGGCGAAGTGTGAGCGGGTTGTCCTCCGCAGGTAGGAGCGCGAAAAAAGAGCGTGGTTGGCAGACCGCGCTCTCCTTTCTGGACTACTTATGTTGGGGAGAGACCGCTTGTGGAATCCACGATACCTTGCGTGGAGCAGTATTCCTGTAGCTCGTTCCATGGGGGCTCTTGAGCTTGGGTGTCGCTTAGGACGCATTGATGTCTTAGAATCTAAATAATTTTGAGGTCGCCTCAACGGGATGTGAGGATCTTGGCTACTTTTTTATTTGCCTTCAACTTGGTTTTTCTGCTTTTTTTAACACGGATTGTGTTTTATAAGCCTATTTTTATGGAGTTCAAAAACGTTAAGTTGTAACCATCGGCTGTATACTCCATTCGCCCTTGAGCTGAGACTAGAAGCGCCGCCTTCAGAGTAAGCTTTCTGGCCTTGCTAACAAAGTTTGAACGCGCAGGCACGCAAAGCCAAAGCACAGCGGAAGCCAGCGAGCTTGCGTTGAAGGCGAAGCTTCCAGACTTTGCTTAAAGGCGAATGGGGCATAATGGCCGGCTTTAACGAAAGACTGACACCGAAAGGAGTTACCCAGGAAACCATATAAAAAGGCGTCAGTTCTCGGCAAGATTGTGCGCCAAGTGCTTCGCAGACTGAGCTACGCAGGATCGATGGTCGAAGTATGGAAAAGCGAACTGATTGGCGTGGCGTGCGAAGGCCCGGTAGATGGCTTCGCGGCTTTTCCATTCGAGATGCGCCATCTCATGGCGTGTGTCAGTAATAACAGCGAATTGTGGGAAGACAGTACCGTTCAGGACTCTTTATTTTTCTTCCTTCATCACCTTCACACATTCTCGGCTGATCAGTATCTGCTCGAATGATCAAAAGTGTAAAATATTGCATTCTCGTACTGCTTCTTGAAGCCCAAATGATGAGTGGGAGTTCTGCTCTTTCCACGCTCCTGCTGTCGTGCGGCAGCCACTTATGCTTGAGTGATGAGGCAGTGCTTCGCGGACCCCCTAGAATGCCTTCGTGGACCCCAAAAGGTCGGCGGACCCCCATTTGAGAACCACTGTCTTAGATAACAGGATGGATTTTTTTTTTCTAGCTACTTACTTTTTTGTAGTCTAACTTTTAAGGTTGGCCCACTCTTCAGGTTATCTGAATCTCAGTCATCCTTTTCGTGAGTCAGCTTTTTGCGAGCAGTTCGAAAATAGGAATAGTGTTCCTTTTTCCTTGTTCCTGTTTTTACCTCAGCAGGACGCATCTTATCTCAACCTGATATTTTTACAAATAAAACATGAAGGTGGCTGACGTAGACGTGATATTCTGGGCTTGAGGAGAGAGGGAAACTCGTGAGTGGGGCCATAGCGCGTACTCTGCCCTTCGCTGCCCGTGGCATCAGCGGACGTCTATCTGAAGAACACCGGAGTAAACTGCAGTACACACGGCAAACATGCGTTTACATTTCCTTGTTTTAACCGACGCTCTGACTAATTGTTGTTATGAATGCCCTGTTGTTGTTGTTGTTTTATAACTTTACATATATTTATATACTGGAAACTTTTTCTTGGTAACCAACGTGTGATCCGAGGCTCGACCTGTTTAGGAATATCAAGCCAAACATTATTTATTATTTATCACCTTACTGTTTCAACTATGCTTCGCTATTGTCTGGCAATATATGCCGGTATAGTAAGATGTGCATAAATCAATTCTTATTCTAGACTAAGCTAATGTATGACGACTTTTACACCTTCGCGATTTCGACATAGAGAATCTTAGTAGATCGGTCCGATGACTCCGATAACGATATCCGATACTCCGCCGCCACCTTTGCGCATGCATCATATCGTTATCGGGTACCATTACCGGCGTATCGGAGGTATCAGAACAATCTACTAAAACTATCGAATATCAGGTCAGCGGTTGCAACGACGAAGCTTCGTTCTATCTTCGCGGTAAATAGTACTTCCATTGCTTCGCTGAAAAAGATAAATGCAGAACATAAAACATTAGTGAGGCACGATATATGGCACTCCAATCCAGTGCCTCCTTTTAAATGGTGTTCAGCGTAAGAAATAACGCAAAATGTCTGACGGGACTCTTCGAGGGTCAGCTGTTGTTCAAAATACTCAAGGTCAATAAATGTAACAAGGGCAACAATAATAATTTGAATATCCCTCTTCCCTTTGTTTTTTACTTGAGGACAATATTATTGAAAGTAACGCCATGAAAGTGACGGATTACTTTTCTGGGTAACGGTCGCTTACTTTTACAGGATGGTTTATTGTAATTGTAATTAGTTACAATTTAGCCTTCTGTAATTGTAAATGTAATTCCTTAGTACTTTTGGAGTAACGTGTACAAGTCTGCCTACAACGTGCAATTCGCGTAGCGAGTGTCGATGAAGCGTTAGTGTCGACGAAACGTGTGTACATAAAACGTGTACCCACGAAAAGGTGTCCATGAAACATGTGTTCAGAAGACGCTGGAAGGAGTCGGTATTCTACCTGCAGTTGTCACAGATATCAGACAACTACTGGCAGGCGACTGCCGATACAATACCCATAGAAGAACGACCACTTATCGTGGAGTAGGTTTGAGCGCAATTACGTTGAAAATACCTGACTTGAAAGATGTAATCCGATATATATGTAGACATGGCACTGCAGAACAACCACTTAAACACAAAAACGAGTAGAAAGAGATCCGTGAAGATTCACCACGATGTAGCACAAGCTGTCATTTGCAGAACCGAACACTTAACGGAACAAACGATTGTCTTAAGCTGTATGTATGTATGTATGTATGTATGTTAATGGCTGTACCCTTCGTAGCGGGCGGTAGCTTGCGCCACTAGCCTAAGCCTAAAAAAAAATAAAATAATTTCTCCCTTACTGAAAAGAACCATTTAGAATTTGAACGGGTGGCAAACTGGTCGTCCTGTTTGAATCAAACGGGTGCCAAACTTGTCAATCCGTTTGGATCAAACGCGATTATCGGATACGTGTACTGGTTTGAAACGGTACCCGTTTGAGACGTTGCCCGTTTGATACGGGTGACCGTTCGACCTGGAGCGTGACCACATATTTGTGCGCGCCATTCGAATAGGCAAACTATTTGCTAGCCCTAAATAGGTCTCGTCTGGAAGGTTGGTTATCTTAAACTTATTTAAGACGTCCCGAAACTCATAAGCCTATTTGTAACAGCGAGGAAACACGTAGAAAAATGGCTCGCGCAGGTGCTTGCAAACGGGCAGGAAAGCAGACACGAAATATTGTTTTCAGTTCTCCTAGAAGTTTACTACAACTTATTCCGTAGACAACTACAGACGTGCAAGCGATTTGGGAAATGTGAAGGGCCACTGTGAAGCTTTTATACAACTGAGAAGATTGCAAAGCAAACAAGAACCGAGGTAATGCTAGACTATTAGCGGCGAGATGTTTTGGTGGGGTCCTCCTGTGGTTCCCACTCGTGACTCGCAAACAACTAGTTTAATGGTGTTTGTAATGAGCATGGTGAAAGCTTGGAATAGTTTCGCTCTGGAAAGAACACTGCCAACACCGTCAGAACTGAAGTTTGTACATTAATTTTATTTCCGTCGATGAGAAATCTTTTGCTGTCGACATAGTCAGCATTCGGCCAATAGTGGCAGGCCGCCTACAGCAACGCCTTCGATCGCGCACGTCGCCAATAAGAGCAGACTCTTCGGAGAAATTATTCTCCTGGCTGCAGTGAGAATAGACGCTGCATAATTCTAAGGATAATCTGGAAGAGTACGCGTAGAACGTTCAATCGTTGCCAACAAGTGGGTTGCAGTGCACTTACCATACTAATAGCGGATTTGAAAGATGTAATCCAAGACATATGTCGACACGGTCAAAGCAGGATAACCACACAAACACAAAAACGAGAAGGCTCCTTCAAGTTTGAACACGAAGCGGCGCACAAGCTGTAATATGCCGAACCCAACCAAACCGCAAACATTTCTGACTTCTTTGAAGAATCGTTTGTTGCCGATATACGCGTAGGACTTTCGAACACACATAGCTTTGGTGCACATCCAATATGTTGTCGAGAGACATTCTGATAAGACTGCAGGGAAAGGTGACAGATCGGAGTGGGTTGGACGGACGAAGCTTGAACTGCAAAAGAACACAAGCAGACAAAGGAAAAAGCGGCTGCTAGCGCCGGCGCTTCTGGATATAGTTATCACCGTGGAGCGTGCCCTCCTCTCTCACGGGGTCACGTAAAAGAGCTGACCAGAGAGGAGGAGGGGCGAGGTCAAAACGCAGGACACCGGGACACCCCATCACCCTCTCCTCAGGCATTCCACCACGACGCGTTCGCGTTGTGGCGAAAGCAGGCGAATCGCGGGCATCTCAGCACGCTCGAACGCTGGAAATGGCGCCGGCTGGAAGCTCGGCTTGCGGCCGAGGCAGAAAGAAGCACAAAGCGCGAGCTCATAATTTGACTGCTGCAACGGCGGCCTGCTCTCGCAATTGACCCCGTAAGTGATGACGTCACAACATGGCGTCTGGGTCCAAACAAAGCGTTGCTAGGGACGTTGCTATGGACTAATGCATGGAGACTCCACATGAGGCTAGATTTTTGCTTACAAGTAAGTAAACAATTTTTTGTAAGCAACCAAACCTCTTGATATCTAATTATGAAGATGTTCTTGTCGTCTCAGTGTCGTATCGCAACGATGAAAGCCATTTCTGAAGTCTTACACTCCGCTTTGCTTTGGTAGCAGACGACACGATAGATTTGCTGGCCTCTGTTGCAGCGGGCGTCTTCATTAAACGAGCGACAAAAACAAGTGCATCACCATGGCCGTAAAGGCCTCCGCAATGTGCGTTTTTTTTCCTCTGAACAACCCAGCTTAGTTACGAGGGGTGAAAATGCAGCAAAATCAAACCACGTCACGCAGATCAGTTACGACGACGACCTGAAGTGCATTACCGGCGTAGTGCAGGCTACCATGAGAAACAAATCGTACGCCGTCGAGGTAAGTCGTTTGTTATTATTATTATTGTGGTTGTCAGGTTATTAAAGAATTGCATGTCTATCGCGATTTCGCAGTATTTTGCTTTTTTTCCCCTTGGTATACATCAAATTCCGTGGATGTGCTCTTTTGGTGAAGATCTTCATCGAACCCGCGATGCGAGTACAGTCTGTAATAGACTCACCTTATGTTTTTTATCCAGTTCTTTCGCGCTTTGGGGTCTTGCGGAAATCTGAAGAAACTGCAAGAATCTCTCTCCACGCGATGGTTACAACCAGGTATACGAAGCACCCTCGCATAGCGCGAGTCCGCAAACAAAATTTGGGATCTCAACCGTTCGCCTAAAGTGCTTTTCTCGCGGGTGCAATGCGATCTTTTAGCAGACTATCATCTCGATCGACGCCCGGACTTTCGATAAACCATATTTTGCATCGCACCCCACTATGAAATCTTAAAAGTGTATGAAACTAATTATATTTCAAACAAATGCGATGTCAGAATATCGTCTTTATTCACACGATTCAAACGACGGCCCCACTTGGCCGGCGGGCGTGTGGCAGACGGCATACTTCTTGCATTCGTCGTCTGCTGCAGGCATCTTGAGGACCGGAAGTTGCAGTCGTAAATATTTCAGAAACGAGCGATTACCGGCACACTTCTGTCGAAACATATATGACATTCAAGCTTTCTATATCTGTGATTTTTAGAAGTTTAAATCCTACTCCTGATTTTTGAACGGTCGAGTTTTCGTAGCGAAACCGAGCCACATGTATTCGTCCATAACAACGACCCTAGCAACGGTTTGTTTGGACCCATGACGTCACACTTACGGAGTCAATGCTCGATGTTCTGCAGCTAGGTGTTCGCGCGCTACCTTCGCTGAGTCTTGAATTGAGGTGAAACGGAGTCTAGAGGTATATTCTTTCACGCGGTCGCGTCCTCTGCGAGAGAGATTTGAGCTGAATAAGTAAATTGAGGCAACAAAGAACGCCAACGTTTTAAAACTCTGTCAAAAATATCGACTCGCCAAATCGGCACGTTTGCGTAAAAAAAAAAAAAAAAGATAGTCCTTATTGCAGTTGCAGTATAAGCGAACACCAGCGGAACCAAAATATAAATATGATTACTTGCATTGCGCGGGCGACTGTAAATCGATGAACCGGTGCTCCCGCCCTTCCGGAAACAGGCCAGCCACGGGTAAAACTAGGCGCGCGCATGCCGCCGATCTGTACGTTTAGTATCAAACGTGGCTCCGAAGAGCCGTTTGATTAAACCGGTACAGTTTGCCGGTCACCGGTCACCCGTCAGTGCAATATGGTAACCGGTTTGAACAAACGTGCAACAACTTTGCCCAGACAAGTGGCCCATTTGCCCAGACGAGTGACTCGTTCGGCAAAAGAGTGCCCTGTCTGCCCAAATAGGTGACCGTTATGGCTCATACGGGGAACCCTTCTCAGCCATACGGGCAACACACTTTGACAAACTGGTGACCGGTGTTGCTAAACAGTTCTCAAGCAGCACCACAAAGTGACTTTCGATCGGCCGACGGTTGGCCAGTGCCTGGACAGCTTGGCCACTTAAGTTCTTGGCCACCGGAGACATAAACAAAGCCGGCAAGAGCCCGGCCACAGACTAGCTGTTTTTAGCTTGGCCGCCGGAGACATAAACACTGCCGGCAAGCGCCTGGCCAGAAGTGTTGATTTTCAAGCTTGGCCGCCGTAGATATAAACGCGCTTGGCAAGTGTTTGGCCAGCAGTGCTGATTTTCAGCTCGGCCGCCGGGGATATAAACACGCCGGGAAGTGCTTGGCCAGAAGTGCTGATTTTGAGCTTGGCCGCCGGGGACATAAACATGGCCGGCAGGTGTTTGGCC
>JAZHYW010050207.1:0-51508 GCA_037355805.1 Ixodes ricinus
ATGCCAGCTCCAAAAACCTTTTTTTTTTCAAAGTGGGGGCATTGTTGAGGTCAATTTTCCAGTCACTTCGATTATAACGCAAGGGGAACGGTAATCTTGTGCTGTTACGTGCTGCGCGAGACAGAACACTGCAAGAAGCTTAGCACAAAAGAGCCACTAACTTTACTAACCCAAGGCATAACACAAGTGTGGTCCTGCTTGAGGAAGGTCGGAGTAGAAGCGATGGAGTCCTGGGTTTGTGAAGGGCGTCTTCCCAAGTCCTCATCCTCGCGCACAATACTCAAAACAGGTGCAAAAAGGTCTTGCCCAACCTCGTTGGGTCTCTGCTGGACAAAGTGCAGTGCCCTAGACGAGTTTTGACAGAAGCTTGACACTTAACTGGAAGAGTGCTGTAACCTGCAGTGCGTCAGCCAGGAACAATTCCTGCAGCTTTGTTCTCACATATAACCAAGAATGGTGTGAAAAAAAAAGGGAACCAGCGAATTGATTAAACAGAAAAAAAGAGAACAATGCACCATTTTGATTTGTTTGTCAAAAAAAAGTATGTTTTTGACAAGCAAGTTACTTTTTGCATCATCCCTTGTCAACAATCTGGAAAGCACTAATTAAGAGAAAATGTGGTTCCTAAAAATGCAAAAATTGCAAAAAAGTTTTGTATTTGGCTGTCTTTTATTATTTATTATAGCGTAATTAAAAACTCGTGGTGTGAAAGAACAGTAAATTATATTGCGAGAAACGCGCCCGTAATCTCCCGAAAGAGAAAGCAGATGTCAAAATTTGTGCTTCTGTGCACTGCTGGTGCACGCCATTTTGGTCTTAGTTCGACGGCTTTCTTTTTGGTCCTCATTTTAGGCGCCGTTCAAAATGGTATTCCTTAGGGGGAAAGCGCAGAATATCAAGTTTCCCGCAGAAAAGAACCGAGCTACAGATCGGCTAAGGAGCACAGGCTGCAACGAGTGCTGTCGCTTTTGGCCGAAGCGCACTCCTCCTCTCCTGAAATGTCATTCTCCTCTTCCTCCTCCCTCCTCGCAGCACGACAGGAGCTGGGGGCAGTCGAGATCATTGTTTGTCGTCTGCTAGTTCATTTTGACTTCAAGCTCCCTACTTTTTTGGCGTTCGCCTGCTTCATTTAGTTCCACGTCTCTAGGAGACATTGGTAGTGCTCACGATGTCAAGCGTGAAGGTTTAAAAGCAGCGTGCATACGGTAAGTGGAAGTGTCGGGCGTAAAACAAGGATTTTGCTCGCCCCTGGTACGTGACTAACCCGACTCATTTCCACACTGCAAGCGAAACTGCTCAGCGTGCAGCGTGGGCTAATGAGTTGAAGCAGGATTTGGCCGCAAAGTCTGCAACACGACAGAAGTTTGACCTCAATGTCACTGTCGAGAATGGAGAGACAGATTCCGGCATGCATTTCGTGATCATGGATTTGAAGGTGTTGAACATGTTTTTTTTTTTTTGCGACCATCAAATGTGGGCAGTGCGGATTGGCCGCGCCTACGTTCAAGAAAGTCGAGGAGCAGCAGCACGGGCTGGCTGTGAAGTTGGTGCCAACCGCAGCGTCGTGGAGCTTCTGCAAGAGGCATTTCTTGTTGCCCACAACTCGAGGGGAGGCATGGATTACGCCTTTTGAGCTCAACATGAGAGCTGTGAAGGGAATAGTCCACTGTGCTCTCAGACTTCTGTGTGGCCTTGAACCTTTCTCACGGCGGCCTTCATCAGGACTTTCCGGCCCCACTTGCCTACAGTGATGCAAGCCTGTGAGCTGTCAGCAGCTTGTGAAGCAGAAAGTGTTGAGGCTTTGAGGGCCCTCTATTCGAATTGTCTCAGCTTTCTTAACAACATTGACGTCATGTATGATGGCACCTTGAAACGGGGTCTCGCGTCTCACATTGGTAGGCACTGCTTCGTGGGAGCTGTACAGCTGCCTGATGATGACCACGTCGTCCTGTGCAACCTCTGCTTGGGATGTTCACTTGGCCGGACGAGGAAAACCACAGTGCGTGGTTTGCTGAGCACAAGCCAGGCCAAGTCCGGGCGAATGGAGGTGCTGGCAGCACTCATCATGTTCAGGAGGTCATTCGGGAAGCACGGTCTGCGCTACACGACGGTCCTCTCCGACGGAGACAGCAGGACGCATCATGCTCTGACAGATAAAGCTGTCTACGGGTTTGTGGATATTGAAAAGGACTGCCTCAACCACGTCCACAACCGGATGGGATCAGCTTTGCGGACGCTTGTCGCCAAAAGAAAGCTCAATGCGAAGTGCCCGGAGGAAAGGGCAGGCTGACACAAGAAAGAATAAAGAAGATAACCAACTACTATGTTTATGCCTTTCGTAGTCACAACCATGATGTTCTGCGATGCAGAAAGCTGTGCAAGCCACCCTTCGCCACATGTCATCCACAGACGAGCCTCCCGACCACAGCTTCTGCCGTGAGGGAGCCAGCTCGTGGTGTTCTTACAACAAAGCAGTTGCCAAGGATGAGCAGCCCCGTGGCCACAAGAACGCCCTACCAGGCTTTGTTTGAGAAGCACTGAAACCAGAGTTTGCCAGACTCGGCGACATTCTGCATTCGGTCATCTGGGTGCAGATCTCAAACGCCTAAGCATCACTGTACAGTGTACAGAGGGCTGTTGCTGAAGCTGTGAGCATCTTCAACCAGGGAGTGATAAGACGAACGAGGGTGTGGCTAACAGCCTGGGCTACACTGCTGGCACTGCCCTCGGAAGCTGCACAAGGCCACCAGAGTTTGTCGGATGTTGACAGCATGAAGCTCTCCACAAGGCGCGGTTCAGGCGCAGACCGGGCTTACAGTCACGAACATCACGGAGAGCCAGGCTGGTGTTTTGAAGACACCCCTTGAAAAGCCCATATGGCTAACCAATTGTTGAATATGGGGCTGCTGCTTTCCTTACCCGTGTCTCTCGATTAATATAAAATACAAACCAAAGGCATTCCACCCATCTAAAGTTTCAACATCGTTACTTATGCATACTCAAATTTTAAAATCATTTTCTCAGCTTTTTCTTTTTTTTTTTTTCACCATATTCTTTGGTCTAGTAGGCTTTGTGATTCACTTGTGCTCAACCGATTTTCATAAAACGTTTCTTTGAAATAAACTAGTCTGGAAACTAAAACTATTTTTATTGTGATATTTTTGGTTACATGGAACGGGCATTTCATTATTATACACTGTTATAGCCTCTTTTGTATGTCTTCCGTTCACTCTAATTTTTTTACATGATTACATGGTAGCTAAAGAAATGGAAAAAACTTGTATGGCATTTCTTTAGACAGCAATTGATGCCTTTTTTTTCATTAAAATTTTAGTGAGGTTTTTAAAACCTATTTTAGATTAGCTAATTAATGTTTAATTTTGCTGGTAACTGTTGACGAAAAAAAGATCTATGAAATCTGATTGCAGTAATGAAATCAGCATAATAAACTGCATGACTGTTCAAGCAATTACCAAGATGGACCTATAAACAAAAAATATTTTTGGGAACCCATTTCCTCCCTTAAAAGCGAAGCGCCTTTTGACTCGTGGATTTTTTATTTCAAATGTTTAATCTGGGCACGAAATATTGATCTTTTTTCTTTTTTTTTTCACGAGCAACACGGAAGATTATGCATTATTGGGCTTTGTTTCGTTTTTGTTGCCACAATCTCTCCTTCACTGCACATGTTCAACACCATGGCATTCAGCATGGCCCCTTTTGCACCTTTCGTGTACCGAAGTGTTGCGCACAACTATGCGGGGGCGAACCAACGAGCACATTCACAAACCCACCCCGGATGCCTAGGACTCTCGTCGCCAGTCCGTGTTTCAGTCACCTAAATTGCCAGGCGGATGTTGCGACCTTCTTCCGGAAGTATTCGAGCTCGGGCCGACGAATGTTTACAAGTTTTTTCTGGGCCTATTGAATGCTTGTGTAAAGGGAAGCATTTCGGGACAGTTGATTGTCTCTAGTGCCCCCTGAATGACGTTCTCGTTCCTTGCATTTTCCCGGAGTGATTTCCCCTAAAAAATGTGTCAACGACGTTCTGCTGTGTTTTAGTCTTTCATTAGGATTCCTTTATTTAGAATCGACAGTATGGGGCATAAAAAGTGAAGGGTTGATACGACGGCGCAATGGCAATGTGCTGCGACGGGTGGAAGCATTTTGGGCTGCCCTTCGTTTACAGTTGCGACAACTTCCCAGTTGCTCAAAAAGGTCCATTGCAGTCCGTTCTGCACTAAGCACTAATATAACGTGTTGTGTTCGTCCCCTTCTGTGTTCCTGAGTCTCAGGTTTTTATTACCATGAATCATCACCAGCTCGCTTGTTTTTAAGTATTATTGCACTCAGTAGTGATGGACGACCTGCACGCCGGTAAGATGCTCTGTCTAGATCGAAACTGGCAGGGGTGGGGATTGAAAGCAGGATATCTGGGTTTATATGTTGCGTCGCAAGGCAAACTCTTGCAAACATTCAATGCATTTGCCTCCTGCTCGCACCTTGTATTGCAAACGTGGCTCATGTTCCACATGACCGATTGGAAAACTGGAAATTCGTATCTATAGTCCGTTGCGACCTAAGAACGAAGGGCGAGGGTAAGACAGCCGGGGAGGAGGAAGCAGACGGAACGGTGGAGAAAAGAGGGGGAAACCTTCTCTCTTTAGCGTTCAGTCTGCTTCCTCCTCCCTGGCCAGTCTTACCCTCGCCCTTCGTTCTTCGGGTTGCAACGGACTATAGGCACACTTCTCATGTCACGTTTCTTAGTGCCTAATGTGCTTTAAACGTTCAATTGGCCCCTTAACCAAGCTACTCTCGGAGAGCCTGAAGGTTGATCTTTGGTTTCCTGGTCTGGGTAGAGAGGCTATTTAGGCAAATGATGTGCTGTCATGTAAAACAACTTAGATGTGGTGTTCAAAGTTTTCACAATTGTTTCGTATGGGACTTGCGAGAGATGCCTTCATAGACTCGTGCTGTGATGACACCAGATTTTTCCACCTGACACTTTGTTTTGAAACATAGACTGCAGAGTGTATCATTTGGCGCTTGTGTTGCTGGCTTCCTTTCCTACATGAATGATAGCGTTGTAAATATCTCCTCTAATGGTTCTTTTTTTTTTTCTGCCCCAAAAGAAGATTGTTTTAAGATAGATTAAATTGTCTAAAAAAATCAAGTCTGATCAGTTTTATTTTATTTAGATTGATTTAGGATGGTGTAATTTGTTTATCTGAGACTGGACGATTGATCTGCCTAATTACTGAAAAACAGCTCTGAGTACTGAATCTTTTCAATTGATGATTCTTCAATTTTAGTATAAAATAAATGGACATTCGAGGAATAAAGTGATGGACAAAGGGTAGGTGAAAGTACATTTTCTCGATTATTCTTGTGAGATAGGCTCAATATAGGTTATTACGGCAATATCGGTGGAATTTTTGAGTCTTCTAGGTTTCCATTTTCCATCCCGCTCTGCCCTGATCGGAGCGCAGTGTTGAAGTGCTTTTGTCTTCTCTTGCAGCTGATCGACATCAGTGATGACGGGTTTGTCACACTAATGAACGACAAAGGAGACACCCGTGACGACCTCAAGCTGCCAGAAGGGGAACTGGGTCAGAAGATCCGCGAAGAGTTCTCCAAAGAGGACACCAGTGTGATTGTGGAGTATGCTAGTTACTCCATTTCAAAGGAACTGGCGTGTCAGGTTTCTTACGTTTTATCATATTTTTCTTTTACAAACATTAGCAGGCTGTTGAAAAAATAATTCAACCCACTTAAATTCACGTTTTTTTTTTTTTTTCACATGTTGAGGCACATGTTTTTTAGCTGCAAAACATGAGCTGAAAGGTGTGCGGTCATTACCTCTTTCCTGACCGCACCCATAGGCCATTGATCACTGGTGATTGATGGTTTCCAAGCGCCGTCAAAAAATGAAACTTCATGCGGAGAATTGTGTTCCACAATCTGGTGGATAGCCGAAGAATGCTAGTTTCGGTTTCAAGGTAGGTTTAAGCTTTATCACAAGGAGGTGAGCTGTCAGAAATAGTCCTGGGAACGCTGGTTGCACTTGTCTAACATAGCTGTAATCTGTCTTCAATCAGTCTTCGTAACAAAGATGGCATTTTTGACATAATTTAACTGCCTTGTGGCATATTTTTTAGACAAAGGACACACGCAAAGGAAAAAACGTTTTTTTAAAACAGGCTAGGTGAAAAAAGAATATAATAAAATGAATTTACGACGAAGAAAAATTTGGAGCTGTATTTACAGCACAAAACGAATTTGTAGTTCCGCCCACGGGAGCCGCCGCTGGTCACGTGGTAGGCCTGTGCGACGCCACTTCAACGCGTTTCTCCATGCCGCCTCCGCCGCACAAGTTCGTCTGCTTCGGGGCGTTCACAGGTCTCTGCTTGCGCTTTTTCGGGAGCTTCCTTTGGGCTCTAAAAGTTACCTATTAATCTTAGTTTTTTTAGGACACAGCTCTTAGGCGTTCGTTTCTAGCTTGAGCGGCGTCGGCGTAACCGCGCGGCGCATTCGGGGAAATGTCCGTGGTCACCCGCGAGCCCTCGGGGTCACGTGACGGGGGGGCCCGTGACCCCCCTCCCTGAGATTGCGTGAGCCCCAGGTCATGTGACTCCCCGAAGTCATGTGACTCCCGCAAGGTCATGTGACCCCCCCTCTCCCCCCAAAGGTCATTGAAGAATGAGGGGAGGAGGAGGGGAGGGGTATACCCTTCCCTTCTCAAGAGCTGCGCTCCAATTCGGCATTACAGGAAGTTGTAAACGGCTTTTTTGTTATACTTCGAACAAAGATGCGCTACTTTTAGAGGCCGTAGGAAGCTTCCGAAAGAGCGCAAGCACCACGTGACAAATATGTACCAGTCATGTGACAAATAGCGACCACTTTTCCGCAGTACCCGCGGGCGCCAACTACAAATTCGTCGCGCTGTAAATATAGCTCTAAAAATTTTTCTTTTTCTTTTGTGAATTCATTTTATGACTTCCTTTCCCAACCAGGATGTTTAAAAAAAATGTATTTTTTCCTTTGCATGTGTCCTTTAAGGGGGACGCGGCAAATAAAACGGCAAATTTCGTCAAAATATTCGATTTTTCAGTTTATTTTTTTTGGGGATCCTCGGGTCTTCGTTTTGACTATCGCGAGTTATCAAACTGAAACAAGCGCTATAAAAAAGAACTCGCTGCTTTTATAACGCGTCGACATTAAAAATTGCGAGAAAATTGCACTTTAGGAGCTCACTTTGCACAGCAGCTAGCGCGCGGCCCGCTTGACTGAGCGGCGCCATCTTGGTATTGCCGGAGAGAGGATGAATTCAGCTTTCCCGTAGCCGCGGTGCCGTATTTCTCCAGGCAACAACAAGAGCGCACGATGCAAACAAAAAAACAACGAAATGAGGAAGGCGATTGGCCGCTTGAGTCACGTGGTGGGAGAGAAGCTCTCCTACTGGCTGACGCGTATCCGCACGGTGGCGCGGCCGGCGCCGCGCGCACCCGAGGAGCGGCGGTGGGTAGAAGGAGCTTGTTTTGTCGTCTGCTACGGCGTCGCTCCTTCGATTTCAGCTCGCAAGCAGTTTCGTTTCACGCAAAGAAGTTCTTTTTTCCGCCTCGTTGCTTCACTTCTACGTTCAAGTTGTATTAGGGAAGTCATCGCGCGTGGTTGAGATCGAGGTAGGAGACTTTTTAATCAATTTGCGCCGTGTTTTTTTGCTGTTTGGAGTGGTTTCAGTTTTGACAAAAGCGCGACTCCACATTCTCTCGCGTCGACATTTTCACGCTTTTGACCGCTTCTGGCACGGCAAGTTGTGTCAGATAGTCGTGCAACCTCATGAACCCCAAGGGAAAAATGTTTCGGACAGTCCACAAGTACGGGAGACGCCGGAAAGCGTGGAATAAGAGCGTGAAGCTACCTGTGGCGGCGGAAGTCTCCGACGACACCGATCTTCCCGAAACGGCTACGCGATCGGCTCTTCAATGTGCCTCTGATGATAGCGAGACCTCTTCTCAGCACTTTGAAACCAACATCACCTCGTCGAATGGTGCAAGTGCAGACGCTACGGTGTCTGCTTCGGCGTCCAACATACAGTTGCGCATCTCGGCTCCAGCTCCGAGTAGCGATGAAATCGCACGACGAGAGAAAAAAGAGTCGACGTGCTGGATGCTTTGTCGTCGACTTCAGCCACAAAGCGTAAATTCGAGCTCCTGAACCACGCCAGTGACGACAGTGACAACGACGCGGATGCCGAACCGTCGTTTTTTATAGTGAACAAAAAGTTGCTCAACGATCTGCTTTCTTCTGCCAACTGCAGCCAGTGCGGAATGACATCACTTCGGGTGGAGACTGCCAACTGCTTGGGACTTGCTACAAAGATGCAACTCTTTTGCGATGTGTGTGGTATCATAAACAGTGAGTGGTCATCCCCGAGATGCGATGGAGCACAGAAGGTGACCCCTTTTGAAGTCAATATGCGTGCTCTGAGGGCCGTGCAGTCCATTGGGAAGAAGCAAACTGCAATCAACGACATCTTCTCCCAGATGGATATTTCCCACCGAGGGCTTCACCATAAGTCCTACCAGAGGCTGCAAAAGAAGTACAGCCACCCTGCTGCTACATCAGCAGCCACAGAGATTGAGGCAGAGAGTGCACAGAAGGTAGAAGAGGTTTACAGGGAGCTAGGCGGTGCACCGGGAAACATTGATGTCATGTATGACGGAACATGGTTGACAAGGGGACACAAGAGCCATGTCGGCGTGGGGTGCGTGATTGAACTTTATACGGGCCTGGTCTTGGACCACTGTGTCCTATCTAACTACTGCCACGGCTGTTCTGTTGGCCCCAAGCCTGGTGACAGCCGATACCCGCAGTGGCTCCAGGAGCACAAGCCTGAATGCCAAAAGAACACCGATGTGCACTCCGGACAGATGGAAGTGGTGGCAGCCAAGACAGTGTTTGAGCGGTCGCACTTGAAGCACAAACTTCGCTACACAAATGTACTTTGTGATGGAGATAGCCGTGCATTCACTGCCCTCAACGAGGACAGAGTGTATGGGTTTATACCCATCAAGAAACAAGAATGTGTAAACCACGTGAAAAAGAGGATGGGCACGGCTCTACGAAACCTGGTCGAAAAGAACAAGAGCAAAGATCGTGAGCTCAGCATGAGTGGGAAAGGACGACTGACACAGGGCCTGATTAAGAAACTAACTAACTATTATGGCTGGGCTATCAAGAGCCATCCCAATGACGTCCGTGGCATGGAGAAGGCCATCATGGCTACATACTACCACATCACATCTAGTGATGAAGAGCCACATCACGAGCTCTGTCCCATCGGGACAGACTCGTGGTGCACATTCAACTGTGCAGCCGCCAAGGGAGAGACAGCCCCTCCACACAAGCACAAGCTCCCAGCGCATGTTCAGGCAGCGCTCCTGCTGATCTACAAGCGCCTCTCAGCAAGGCAGCTCCTTGAAAGGTGCCAGCAGGGCAAAACTCAAAATGCCCTCGAGAGCCTGAACAACGTCATCTGGACCATCCAGTCCAAGAGTCAGTTTGCCTCTCTCATGAGTGTTGAGAGTGCTGTTGCAGAGGCAGTCTGCAGGTTTAATAGTGGGTGCAGAAAGGCCCTGCAAGCCATCACCTGTCAACTGGGGTTCAATCCAGGCTCATGCTCTCTGCGACGAGCAGCCGAAAAGGACGCACGGCGGATCAAGAAGGCCAACAAAGTGCATGGTGCAGCTTCAAAAAAACTGAAGACAGCGGCAAGGCACCATCTGAGCATGCCTTCCACATCAAAGGACTACCGCCCAGGTGGATTCTAGGTGTTCCACGTTTGTGCCGCATTGGACAGAACAAAAAAACTTTCGCATAATTTTTCCCAAGTTCTATATTTTAGGCAACTGTCTGGACTCAACCCTCCGGCATTTCATGAACAATGATGATAGAATGCTTCTGTCTTTTGCATATGATATCCGAGACATGGAGCAGTGCTATAAAGCTATCAGTTTGCATGTGTCTTCCATAAATATTTTTTAATTAATATTTATTTTTAAATGGTTTGCATGTAAAATCATAAAGGAACCTTCTATAATTTTTTTCTACATTTACTGAGACTGTAAAAATAAACTAACAGCTTCTTTGCACAGAATGGGTCTTTGTAAGTGTAGTGACATAAACATCATCTGCAATTTTTACCTAATTAATTAACTAATTTTGGGATAAATTTCTGAGTATACTTAATCTCATAACTTGGGAAGTATAAATGGTATCCTTAAAGTAATTGCAGTTTTGAGATTGCCACAATTACCTACATATATGTACAAAATTTCATTCAATTTGGAGCATAAATAGCGAATATATTTTTAATTGCCACGTTCCGCCTTAAGAGCTCTAGGGACGCTTTAAATGTTATAGGCATTGCTTAACAGATGCCATATTTACACGAATGTAGGAATGTAGGTCGACCTATTCTTCAATCTGAAAATCTGTTTGGGAGGGGTCAACTTATAATCAAACCAAAGCTTTTCACCGCTGACAAAAAAGAAACAAGCTTGATATCAAGAACATCTCGGCTTGTTGCAAGTTCAGCTGTCTGTATCTGTAGCATTGCGCTATTCTGTGCGCTCATTTTACAAATACAATTCGCAAATTAACCTCAATGTATGATGGTGAACAGCACACAGTGCGCCCAGCTCCCAGGGTGGCGGTGCTTCTTGTTAGAGCTACTCTGGAGGCCGCTGGAACAGCCTCACGGCTCACTCTCCGTAGCTTCTTTTCGCAGTTTTCGCACGATTTATGGTCGCACGTTGTTTGATCGAGCGTCGAGATCATGCTGGAGCGCTATTTAGGTTTTTTTGTATTGACATGCGTGACCCGGGCAGTTACGGATTCTGGTGCTCGTTCATGGTCATTCCTCACCCAGAAGCAACCAATAACTGCGCTGTTCGACGCAAGTTCGACTCGTCGGAGTGGGCGATGCTCCAGTGGAGTCTGCAATGGCACTGGATCTTAAACTGCGACGGCAAACAGAGGCTTTCGCAGGCCGAAGTCTGGATAGGTAGGGATGCCTTGCGGAGTTGGAGGTCAGGCTTGCAACGTACGCCGCAAAAGTGCGTAATCTGTCCCTACTCATGATGTGCAACGCGATCGTCGAGCAAGCACAGAAGATGCTGTCATTTGCGAACTGCGAGATTTTGTTGGACGACGCCGACGCTCTGCTTCAAGAACGTAGCAGTGAAGACGACGGGACTTTCATCACCAGTTCAAACGAGTCGTAGTCTAGTTGCAGACGGAGTGAGAACAACAGGGAGCAGCTTCAGTTGTCCCGCCTTCAGCTTGAACTTCCTGGTTTCAATAATGCCTGGGCATCTCATGCACAGGAGTGGTCCAGTTGCGCCATTTCGATGAAGTCCCGCTTGCGTGCACCTTGCTGTGCCTAAAGGGAATAATTGCACCAAACTGCGCCAAGGCAAGCAAATCTGAAAACGAATCTGTGTTTGGAAGAGTTTTCGTTTTCGTCTGGCATCTGTGGGAATCCATCCAATCCAGTTTTCTGGCTTCACAGCATTTACAGACACACCTAACGCACCACAGTTTTAAGTTTTAGTTGCATTTTGAAGCGCACTATTAAAGATTAGCAAGCACAAGTAATCAGGGCTGTGACATCTGCGCCAATTGCGTCATTTTGATACAAACCCAATTTTCTGCGCCTAGTTGTGCCAAAAACGCGAAATCGGTCAAAATTGCGCCACACTGTACCAAAGTAACTCGAAAAACTTAAAAAAAAAGGTTGCGGTGACGCTAGATTTAGCGGAGGAGGAGGAGCTTCCACTTTACTCCTGTCACCAACTATAGTACACCAAAACTGCTAAATTTGGGTTTTTAATGAGCATCGCATAACTGAACGCATGCCGGTATTACTTATAGGGAACTGCACCGAATTGCTCCAAACATGTGTGCTGCTCCAAGGCTGCTCCAAAAAGCGACTTTTTCTGATACAAACGAGCTCCATAACGAGGTATATTCTGCTCCAAACTCAAAGCTGGCTGGACCACCACTGCATGCACCTTGCGCGTGCATGCGCAGCCAAAGCACGCCAGAAGGCATCGATCGCGTGATGGAGGCTCAGCTTTCTAAGCAGATACTTTGCCGTCCTCACATGTTTGCAGTAAAATAAACATCTAAAAATTTTAATTTTCTTTTTTGCTGACTTGCATGGGGGAGGGTTGACTTTCAATCGTGTAAATACGGTAGTTGTCGCTAAGGCAACTATCATATTTACGGTAGTTGCTAAGACGCACAAAAGTACTAAATAAGTAACTGCAATCTAGGCTATGACAAAACGAAGGTGGAACAGAAAGAAAGCATTCTGCTGGGGATGTGAAATGTAATATTTGTGCTTCACCAATATAAGCATTCATTTGTTGAAAAGCACACGTTTTACGGGGTTAATTCTCCGACGAACCAAAAATGGACAACGTTGGAGTAAATTAACTTTGAAAAGTAATAGCTGTGAGTGCAAGGCACATTTTTTATATTCTGAATTTTTCTTGTGTCATTTAATTTGACATAGCTGTAACAATTTCTTTAAAAGTGAAAAAAAAATCAAGCAGTTGACGTTTTGGGAATTTCCAAACCACTCAACTCTTGCAGTCTTCTGAATCCCATGTGCAGTATCGCGAACTGGGGACATGGATAGTCCGGTTAAATCCTCTTTTAGAGCCTCCAGCGTGTGCTTGCGGTTTACATGGCAAAGAGCTTGCCTTTCTGTAAGGAGTTTGACTCGCGTAGTTGGAGAGGAATAGTATTTGTTTTACTCGGGCAGATGGCGCCGCTGAAACTGAATATAGTACAGTCAATGATACGAGGTTTTGGACACATTTAGTCATGTTAAAACTACAATGTTTTTAAAATATAGCATTAGATTGAGCACATAATGGCGTATCTTGGCAGTCTTTTACATTGTACCCAATGTGCGTCACGCCTTATTTCCCATGGCCGCCACTCCGCGGCTGCAAATTGCGAAATATTACCATTAAATTTCCCGTTATATTCCCGTTAAATTGAAAACTGCAAAATTTTTCGAAGTTTAAATTGTTGCGTCGCCTTTTTAAGCACCTTTCAGCAGTGTTGTGCTTTGTGAGTCCGCCTATTACAGAATGATGTAAGGCAAGTGTGGAAGCATTGTTCATATTTTTAGACCTTCGATTTGTTTGAGAGAAAGTAATTTTTCGACAATGTCCTCAAGTGCAGTGACTGGGACTATGTCGAGGTTTTAGCTTTGAATAGGGTGTTGTTGCTGGTGCCATCGATTGATATATTGTATCAATTCTGGACAACCTTGTAATATTGCCGGAAACATCTAGCGGCACGATTGACAAAATAGAAGATTGGCGCTGCACTCGTGTTCTGAAAAAGGCAGGATTGTTGCGTGCAAGTCTGACGAGAATGCAGTGCATTGCAATTCCATGAGGCCTAGCGGTCTACTGTGAGGGCAAGATTTGTCGCACGCTATCTAGTGCCAATTAGTGCAGTAAAATGAGGTCCACAAGTATGGTCCTTTGTCGCACTTAGTCACTTGCCTCGCACCGTTGTTCTGGGACGGGTCGGAGTAAAAAAGCTAGCCAAGGGGAAATGCACGGAGTGTGTGACAGCCTTTGAGCAAAGGGATGGAACAAGCAAGTTGTAGTGTGCAGTAACTGGAAAGTTGTCACCTTGTAAACAGCCATCCTTGGGATGGACAGCCATCCTTGGGACTGTAGACAACAACAAGCTCTAAACATCTTAAAAAAAAAAAAAAACTAAATTGCATTTGTGGGTTGTTCATTTCCCTATTGCAAGTCTAATCGAAGATGGTGACGCGCCCCTCTTCCTCTGCGCCTTGGAGCAGGCACCAGGGGGCGTCGTCAAACGGCATTTTCAAACAATAGTTGCTGTATGAGGTCTCCTACCCCCAAAGCTTTGATGTTTTCTCAAGATATTGTGCACAATTCGCCCAAAATAGTGACATATGAAATCTCCGCACAATCAAATATTTTCGTTAGTCAAATCTTTGGTCGCAATTAGTGCCCGTGCGTTTCCATGCAGAGCGCAAGTTCGTCTCCTCTTCTGCAGGGGTTCTGGTGACGTCAGAATGCCGAGCTCTGATTGGCTCCGATTGAAGTATAGTGGGTAGACCTCAAGGCAGCCTGCTTTGAGATCTACCCACTATCCTTCCATCGGAGTCAATCAGAGATCGGCGTTCTGACGCCGAGCCCTGATTGGGCTCGGCGCCACGTCAACTCCTGCAAAAGAAGCAGACAAACTTGTACTCCGCATTGCTGAGAGTTTATTAGGCCGTCTTGCCATCTGAAACTGGTCATTTTTATGGACTAAAGCCCAACAAACAATATTCCATCATGAACAAGCTTCCACAAAATGCACTTTCGCTCGGGGAAGCTCGCACCTCTTTCCACGTCAGCAGAGCAAATGCTGGAGAAGCGGCCTCCTCTCCAGCGTTTGCTCTGCCGACTTGTAGCTCGTTTTTGCACCATTGTGCTTGCACCAGGATAAAGCTTGAGTGTGGGATTGGTCGTGGCACACGGTCCGAGTGCATAGCACCGACAGGGTCATTAGGATCTTCGAAACGGTAATTTGGCCGTGCACGTCGGTCTGTCCGACTGACGAGAGTCTGGCTTTTGCGCTTGCGCCAGGTGACGGTGATGAGTGCTGTGGGCACGGAGTGCATCATCACTCACAAGAACGCCAACTAGGAGGGACAGACAAGAAAGGGAGGAGTGGTTGACTGTCACCTCCCCCTGACAACACGCTGCTCCAAGAGGAAACCAACACCTGCGATGGGGGGAGCGAGGCGGGAAGACAAAAAACACAGGACGTCTGACCATGCACGCCCCAGCTGGAAAATCATGGTCACTGGTGTGCTTGTTCTGTTTCCGTTTTTTTTTACAAAGTTTTTTTTGTTATATTAAAAAAAAAAGTACTGTAATTCTATGTCCTGGCCAAGAAAAAAAAATGTATTGCCTGTAACCACCCCAGATTTGTGAAAATTTTCGTTGTATTTTGTCTGGTACAAGGTGTGAGGCTGCACATTTTTTTTTTATTTTCTGTGTAAACTTTTTTGGGGGGGTTTAAGGGAGACGTGTATTTTTGAGGGGAAGGATGGGGCGACTGCTTGAGGGCTTTTTCTGTGCCCTCTTAGGACAACAAATTGAACGGGAGACTGACAGAGGCTTTAATAACAAAAATATAATAAAGTGCTATAACTTCAGCAGAGATTTTTTTTTTATCCTCAACTTTTGGTGCAACAAGCTACTGTGTCATGATTTCCACTTTTGTTGGAGAAATGTCAGGTTGGATGTTTTATCTTGGAATTAAATTTTTATAAATGTATACTCCTCTTTTGTTCTCTTGCTGCTTCCCTCACCGGTGGTTGTGGTCTCGCGTTGACTCCCTGGTTTTCATTTTGTTTCAATTTGGGTAGTTCTCTCTAAGGCTGTTTGAACATTGGCATCAGGCTACTCTGCAAGTCTCTTGGCGTAATAAATTTGTATTTCACTATTTCATTTTTTGAGTTGCACTTCATAGTATTGTGTCCCGGCTAAGCTTGAAGCACCGTTTTGCATGCCTTTCAGATTCTTGATGCCATACTTAAGGGTCTGACCATGTAGCTGCAGTTTCCATCTCTTCTAGTAGTGCATTTAGCCCTGCACATTAATGAACAGGAGGAGATAGTTTAAATCTGAGGAATATCGCCAGCCTAGACTCCCGTGTGGTGGGTTTGATTGGCGGCCAAGGTAACTGCATTCTGACCGAGGCTCGTGGAGAAAGTGCCATGTAACCGATTTTGGCGGGACGTCAATATTCCCAAGTGGTAGATGCTGGGGCGGGTCGGGTGACCTCCGTTAATTTGGCATGTAAATGCCCCAAATTGGGCTCGACAGATTAGTCGAATAATGATTCTCCCCTTCTAGCCAGCCATGCAGGCATTTGAAACAAATGTTTAAAGGGCAACTCCGCTTCATTTTTGATATTTAGAAAACTATGCAGCCCTCTTCAGTATCATATAGGAAGACCCCATGTCAAATATTACGATCTAATTCCGTCTATGTATTTAATAAACTGGCCAGCAAACTTTCAAATGAGCCAAGTCGCCGAAATCTGCCAACTCTAGCGTGCGACGTGAGGCGCAATCGTCAGCGCAGTCAATGCGACGGGGTTGGAGCGGCCAACGTTGAACCACTACGCCAAAGGCATGACTACGTCATTCTCATGTTTTGGTTGTTTCTACTTCTCAGAGCGAAATTGAACGATGACGTCATGAGTTTCTCCTCCCGGTGTTGGCTCTACGGCGTCCACGTGATCACCGTAACGCGGATGCGCTAGTTTGCCCTGCCCTGCGCGTTTATCGCATGTCCGGTTTCTCCGCTCCCCCTCTCCTCTTTCGTGTTCTCCCCTTCCCCCTCTCCCCCGGGCCATCACCATTCACGCCATGCGAAGCGACCTGCCCGCGTCGCGTGTCCTGTACCTCGCCCCTACGAACGTCACAAGACCACGTGGTTCGACGTGACGTGGCCATGACTCTGAGGACACGAGACCAATGTTGCCTGACGCAACCGAAGTTTCGGTTTCGGTATCAGCTGATGTTTAAATTAAGATTACACAAATAATATTCAACATTTCGCGAATCCGAAGACATAGAGCTGTTGAGTAGTACTTTGTGAAATGGAATCACATGTAAGCCTAAATTTGTCGGAATTGAGCGGAGTTGCCCTTTAAGGTTAATTTTGTTGGACCCCAGGGACCTACATACAGGGAATGCAGAGAGTCGTTTTAAAGTAGTCTATAGCTCGTGCAGTACAAAGTGATGGTTTAAACTTCCTAATTAAAAATTGTCTGCAAAGATGAATCCCTTGAGGCTGGTCAGTCCCAAAGATCATTTGCGCTTGGGAGTGAGTACAAGCTCGTTTCTAAACACAGGTGGACACTAATGGGCTTTTTTAAGGGAGTAGCTTTTCAGGCGAGTAAAAGTATCACGACGCTAGAACGTCTTTTGAATGCCCTCTGCCGTACACGGGATTCCAAAGTATTGTCGAAGTCTATGCTTCGCAGGCAGGCAGGACGACTGCTTGAGCTCCTCCCTGCCGCACTCGCCTTGTTGCCGACTGTACAGACCAGTCCGAAATCCTAGCCCAAAGGTAAAAATCTGAAATCTCAAATGCAGGCTCGTGTGAGGAGACGGGCGGCGCATAAAACAAGAATTTTGCTTTTCACAGCACCCTTGGCATTGGTGTTCTTGGAGCTTCGTGACTGCATTTCTGATTTTTTTCACTGCGATATGTGCGATGGTTTCTAAAAAAAAGTTGCAACAAGCACAGCCCCCCTGTGTCATGGAAGCAACCATTCTCATTAGGAATCGACTGGTATATCATATACATTATTGTCCTAGGGGAGCGGTCGGCCACCTATGCCTGCGGGCCGGATACAGCCCGCAAAATACGCCATCAGAAATTGCCCCCCCCCCCCAAAAAAAAAAAAAATAAAAAAATATATATTTACACACACGCACAGGACAAGAGTTTGGTTGCATGTTCGCATGCAACCAAACTGGGAGATTTGCCGGATCGAGTTCGCTGATCCCAAAAAAGACTACGTTGAAGGATGCATTTGTAGTGAATGACTTCTTCCTTAAATTGTTTACAAATCTATGCAATCCCGTAGCAGCCCTGGTCTATGTGTATCTGTGAATGCACTTGCATAAGATGAACACCGTGAAGTCAAACGTGAATCTTGTGAATGAAAGATTAGCACCTCCAAAATGTTTTGCGACTCAATCTTGGCAAGCAATATTGAACACCCAAAAATTTTAACATTGGGCTCGAGTGGTCTTATGTTAACTGTTCCTGATTCAAGAGAACATCTTTACATACCACTTCAGGTATGTGACAGTTCCTTCATATCATTTCTATGAACTGGTTCCCCCGCCCTGCTCTCTGTTTCTTCCGGCTCATTCAGTCTCCACTTTGAAGCGAAAAGTTGCCGACCTCTGTACTATGGGATCCTTTCCTGTGCTCCAGAAAACTGGGAATGGCAGTTTACCATTTCTCCGACTTCAAATTGTCAAATGTGAAAAAACCTCAGGACCTAAAAAATTTCACATTAACAGAGTAAGAGGGCACCGCATTGTGACACTTTGGCTTCTGTCACTGACTCGGCTGACAAGAGACTGAACATTAGTGCTCTGGCATGTTGCATTTGTACCTAGGTGTTGAGTTAAAAGGATGTATTTAGGGTACAAACACACCTATAAAAAAAAAATTATTTGCAAGTCAAGAGTACTTATCTCAATACACATCTGCACATAGGATATGCAGCTACACGGATGTAGTCTGTGCAGCTGTGTCCAATATGTAGCAACTTAACAAGTCAAGTTGTGGTTATATAACTTGCAGGTTTTAGGAGGTATTCTGGTCGCCAAAATAGCACTCTGGGTGGTTGCTCTTAACAAGTATATTATAGTCCGTTGCAACTCAAGAACATCGGGCGAGGGAACGGTATGTTGGTCAGGAGGAAGCAGACAGAAAGCTGGAGAGGAGGAGGTTCCCCCTCTTCTCCAGCGTTCCGATTGTTCCTCCCTCCCCAGCCTTCCTTTCCCTTGCCCTACCTTCTTGAGGTGTTGCTACAGAATTTTCTCCAATGCTGAGCAAAAGCTACCGAACATCAAGGATATACGTGACTCCGCCGAATTAATATGTACGGCACAGAAAAGTCTGGCACTTGACAGGTGGTGACGCAGGTAACAATTGCGGTGATGGCTACATTTTGAACTTTTCTATTCTCATCAAAAGTATTTTTTCAAGCACGAAAACCACGCCTACACAAACTTGTGTTGACAAATGCGAGATCTGTATCTGCATCATTTTCTATGCACCTTCCCCATTCGTGCCATTGTGCCAATTGCGAGTACAGCGCCGGTACTCTAATTGGCAACGAGGTCCACTGGACAGGTTCTCGCCCTAAGAACTAAGTGATGCGTGTTGTTCACACTAGGGTGCCTACATGTTTCCGCCGCTCGTTCACCCCCTCACGTGTTGTTTCCCAGTAATTACAAAATTGTATTGATGCATGTGAACTCTGGCAATTACCATTGAACATTTAAACTAAGTGCGGGGGAGCGTGATATTGGTGATAAGTAGAACCCTGCATATCTGCGGGTGACTTTCAGATCATTCGCGGATGCAGATAAAAAGGAATCGGATTTGGCGACTTGCGGATAGGATATCCACGGGTCCGGATCTACATTTTTGTCGAGGTGGCCCATGAACGTGTGTAACCGCACAATAGAGTGATTAAGCGAAAGTTCATCATTTAATATATTGGGGGGGGGGGGAAACTACTTTCTTGGATAAACGGTGCCTGTTGGGAAGGAAATTGTTCATCACGCCAAGAAAGATTTGATTCTCACCTAAGATCACTTTGAAATGTTCTACCTCGACAAGAATGCTGTTCCTAGAAAGAGGAATGAATGCAGGAGCATAAGTCATCCCGAAAAACCTTGTTCTTGTTTGGCAAGGAACAAGAAGACATTCTTAGGTCGAAGCTAACCCAAAACATACAAGCCACAAGAAAGTAGAAGCAGCCTGCAAATGGCTTCTTCGCCTACAAGATACATCGAGGATCCTCTGGAGTTGTGGAACTTGTGCCAGTCTAGAGTCTCCGCACCTCATTCTTGCAGCGCAGGCTCGTGCATGCCATTCCAGCATCAAGTGCACCAACGGAGAAAGACTTTTCCTATACAACAACCTCGACATGGTGGCTAGAAAGGAAGGTGTCAGAATCTCCGCTTGCTCCGTGTGCGGCAACACGCTACTGTATCATGACGACGATGGGTGGCGTGCTCATAGACAGAGATGCCAATTGCAGACGCCACGCCAGAAAAGGCTCGTTCGCATCACTAGAAGTGCTCGTTTGTGGTGCTCTTCTCGGAAAGATTGCACCATGCGTCCAGACTACCGCGATGGCAAAACGGCGAACACACTGCTTTGTTCCCGGATGCACCAGGATATATGTTAATGCGAGAAAAAGACAAGAAAGCCTCTCTCTTCGCCGTTCCCGACGACGACGACAACAAAAGCATCACCAGGTTTATTTTTGTATTACGTAAGCCAGATGTCCAAAATCAGCATAGTTTAACTTTCAAACAAATTTTAAAAAGTGCATATTGCATGTGATACTCAGTTGCAGAGCAACAAAGCATTCGAATAGCAGTGGAAGCGAGCAGATGATGCATCTTGGTGTTCACAGCAGCTCTTTTGCTACATCCTGACCAGCTGCTGTTCCCGACACCTCGACAAGTAAAACCACGACCGGCTTTATAGGGGCAACTAGGTCATCTGAGGCAGCGCGAGCGCGCCGCGTTTGCTTTTGCTTATTTAGTACTTTCTGTAGTTCGCTGAACCGCCACCGCATTTACTGGCGCCGTAGCTCACCACTAGCAGATGCTTTCGCGTGTGTATCTATGTGTGTCCGCTCACCGACCGGCGACGTTTTGACGATAATCTGCTGTATATTAAGGACTTTTCTCGTCGTTACTGCGATTGTACGTTCAGTAAAGAGCTACAAGCTGATCTAGATCGCATTCTTAGGTCAAAAGATAACAAACTTCCCCTCTTAACCCTTTGCGGTCATGTGTCGGGCCAGGCCCGACATCGAGAAACGCGCTTCCAATCAGGAGTTGGGCGTCGCCCGACATGCATTCCAGCGTCATTTTAAACGTGCTCCTTCGCTCTTTTTGCTGGATTGGTGGCACCATCTCTTGGAAAACACTTCAATCACATAACTCTTGAAAGGGTTCGAGTTTCTTCTCATAGAGGGCAGGACTAGTCATATAAGAAAAAAGAAAAGACATGTTCTATGTCGTATGTTTTTTGCGCAACAGAGGAGCGCATAAATTTCAACTTCGCTGTCACAACGGTTATAGCCATCGTTCTAGCCACGCCCGTTTTATGCACCTCTGCGTGCTGTAATTGAAAGTGACGACGATTTCAGTGAAGAGGACGATTGTATCCCTCCATCAGATGATGGAGACGAGACTTCTGTGACTTGAGTGAAAGTAGCGATGAATATAAAACGACTGTGCAAGACAGCGGCCGCGGAGCCGCCCCGCCACAAACATCCTTCCGGAGTTTGTACACAAACATTCTCCCGGACTTTCTTGTCCTTACGCTCGGTGCGAGACGTTACCTTTGTACGCCGAAATAATTCTATGTTTCCGGGGCCCATGCATCCAAAATAGTTCCGGATTGGAATGACCATTAAGTTGGTCAGAGTATCTGACCGCAAAGGGTTAAACCAAATGCGCTACCATGCACATTACTGCCTCGCGCCAACCTTCGACCCCTCCAACACTTTTCCTGAACCGAGTGGAGATCCCAAGTACAATGCATATCCACCTCCTAGGTGTCATCATCGACCAGCATTTCAATTTCCAACGCTACGTCCAAAACGTCGTGTCCGGGGAAAGGTGACTCCTTGGCTTCGTCATTCGGTCCACAAGAAGAGCCAGTTGCGATGTGCCCAGATTGCTGTTCACAGCAGTGGTGTTGCCCATCCTGGAGTTTTGCTGCTCAATGTGGGATTTGGCAACCAGGCAACTTGTTGCCTCCCTCGAGTCGGTGCAACGTTGCGCTTCCTACCTTATTATGGCGCCAACTTGGCCCCCGAACACCATCCTATCGAGCACTGCACCTCCTACGTTCAGTCGGCAGGGACCCGCTTCAACATCGTCCTTAAGTAGCGACCACGCGGCTCCTAGCCACTTTTCTGCTACTGGACTCCTCGCTTCCTTTTGCTCCTCCCTGCGGCGTACTCGCAATGGCGGACTGCAGCCCCTTTTAACCTGTACGCTTTGTCACTATAGAACTCGTTCGCAACCCGTGCAGTGCAACTTCGGAGGTTCCCCCCCCCACCCGCCCGGCCAGTCACCAGTTCGCCACCAATCGACAGTGTCTCACTTCGAACATTCACCAAGAGCGTCACGGCCCACCTGCGGAGTATCTAACTCGATATTTTGTTCCGATCACGAGAGTGGGCTCCGGCAGGCGGACTGGATGCACCATCCTGTACACTCGTACACCCTATAGATGCTTAGCTCACAATGCTAACTATTCTGCTCGAGAAAACTATGATGTAGTGACGCATTTTACCCTATTCTATACACACTATGTGCTAGAATTAGCGCCTGCCTATCAAATGCAACAGAAATCATCCGAAACCAACGTTATTTCAACACGCTCCCGTTGCCTTCCATAGCGGCCACCGCGCTTTTGGTGGTGAGCTAGGGCGGCGCCAGGCAGAACACTCGGTCCCTCCAAGCCGTTCACGTGATATTTCTTGGCCCGTGCGCTCCCATAGGGACGCGCGGAGTGAGCAGGTCGCCCCTATATAGCCGGTCGTGAGTAAAACGTTGCGTGTGTGTGCGTGCAGTTGCATGCAGTTGAGGGTTTGTGTTTAAAACTTAGACCGACTGGTGTTGGCATTATTGAATATTGTGATATAACAGTGCAACCCACGTATACCGATAATGAGAAAACCGGAAATTTCAATCGTTATAACCGATTATTGTTGCGTCTGGACTAGAAACTGATCATTTCCAGTTTAGAAACTCTAGAAACTGATCGTTATAAGCAATACATCGTTATATGTGGTATCGTTATAAGTGGGTTGCACTGCATTGAGGCGAAAGCCTCAATACAGTGCAACCCACTTATAACGATATAACAGCATCTAGGTCATCCTAGATGCTGTACCTGGCGTCGATCTCTAGGACATCGTCCTAAACTTTAATACGTGTAGAAACATTACTCAAAAACATTTCTCCTGCAAGACAATAATGCTTTCGCCTTCCTACACGTAAGCAGTCTTAAATGTCATTCTGTAATTTTTTTTCCCGGTGATATACTCACACCTTAACACATATATACACAAATACTTTGCTGCGGTCAGTGAGCGCCTTTCCTCTGCCACTTTTTTTATTGTCTGGCCTAAATAAAATGACAGTGTTATTAGTCTGTCCATTGTTAATTTTCATGTTTATAAAATATTTGCCTGCTTAAGGTTAGTTTTACAAAAAAAAAAAAAAACTTACTGTCTGTTACTTTGTTAAACTGTTACTTTGACTGCTACCCTGTTCAGACAAAAATTGACCGACATCTCCACGTGGTGAATGATGTTGATTGGGGCGAAGCTCTGGTGGTGCTTGTCTGCATAGACGCTGGGCCGCAGCATGCCGAGCCTTTCGTTCGTTTTCATCCATGTCAGAAAGAGAATGTGTGGTTATATATGCATTTGAGCATTTGACCGCAGCGCCCTCTCGTCTATAAACATTGAGCCAATGCATGCAAAGTTTAACGCGATTATATACGCATTTGACCGCAGCGCCCTCTCCTGTATAGACGTTGAGCGGCTACATGCAACGTTTCATCCATGACATTCCCAGCTCTTGAGTTACTACCACATCTCAGAGCCCTCGTCCCGCAGTCGTGGCCGAGTGGTTAAGGCGATGGACTAGAAATCCATTGGGGTCTCCCCGCACAGGTTCGAATCCTGCCAACTGCGCAAACATTTTTTTTTCATATTTTTTTTTTTACACGAGCACGTGTTCACATGCTTGTGAGCACGTGAGCTCACGAGCAGGAGCACGAGTATGGGACGCCGGACACTGGACGGACATACGGACATGGCTAGCCCCTAAGGAGCTTCGCCCCTAAAAACATTTTTGTCTGGACAGAGTAGCAGTGTCATGGACTACCAAAACAATGTCATTACTGCAATCATCTTTTCAGTGATGCGAAGTGTCTCTGAAAGGATGATCCCTTATTATATAAATATGATAAAATTACTTTCACCGTATTCTGACATGAAGAGCTCTATGTACAAAGGTAAGCAGATGGCTTGTAGAATACCACCCAGATGCTTTTTTAAAATTTTTATTCATGCTTGATTTTATGATGTAAAATGAATGTGCAGATTGAGGGTTGGAGAGATGCGGATAGAAATTTGGCTGATGCAGATCGGATACAATTATTTAAGAACATTGCAGATGCGGTTCGGACGCGGATACAAAGTCTGCGGATGTGGATGATCAAACTGTTAGGCATGCAGGGCTCTAGTGATAAGATAGTGGCCCAGCGCCGCTCCTTGGGGCACATGACTGCATAGCGCGATATAAGAGACACGCCAGTGCATCGTCCAGTTCTTGTATGCCCCCACCCAGCGTTGCGACCATTTGTGGTCTTGCTTCCGGTTTGGGTCTCAATAGAGTGATGCAGCACCGGACCCACATTGGGTACAACACCAATGCACCTTTTATTTACACACTTATGTAGAAATAACACTACTATGAACTTGTCAAGTAGTTCAAAACATGCGAGACATTCTTATTTGATAGATTTAGGACTTGGGAGAAAGGAACTGGGCGGAGCACTGGCGACGGCGACCAGGAATGCTGGCAGCTGCAGTATGTCTTCATGAGGAAAAACCAGACGCTGTCAGGACTGCATCTGGCGAGCTCTTCTGTGCAGCCGACGGCAGCCTGAAAGGGATGAAATGTCTAATAAGTGGACACCATTCATTTTGCATCAATGCCCCCCCCTTCCCCCCCCCAAGAAAAAAAAAAAAAAAAAATGCGCGGACGAAGGATTTTGTGTTATTCACCGACTGCAATTCCTTTGGTTGGGACAGGTCCATGTAAGGCACGACGACGGATGCGAGCAGTGCAATGTCCTTTTCATCGATCTTGAGCTGTAAAAGTTTGACAAAATGTGGCGCCCATATGGTTGGAGATGCTTTCTTATGCTCTTGGCAGCACCTTCAAAGTTATGGCAGTTGTAAAACTACAATTCACAAAAAATCTTCCTTCAAACCTTGCGTGAAAGAGGGCCCAGGCCACGTAATAGTACCAGCTGGTATTTGAATGCTGCTGTGATCTCGTACGCTTTTCCTTTGTTCCGACTGCAAGAGAGTATGGTGTAAAGATGTAAACAATAACTTTCTGTTCATCGGTGAGGAGTTGGAAGAGTTGCATCACTAACGGTTGGAGGCAACAATTGTAAGTCACTTGTTTTGTTTCTAATGGGAGTACTGGAAGAATTGAAGCTAGGCTTGCAGGAAATTTTATTGGCCAACAAGTGCCAGTGATGTGTCATACCTTTTGTATCTATGCAGTTGTACTAGTATCTCCCATATAATGATGCCCCAATTTATAAAATGGGGTGTTGCCAACATTTGTTAAAGTAAACATCAAACAGTGTGGAAAGTAACGGCAGGTTCAGACATTCGTGCTTCCGAGTATGTAGTATTTGGGTTCCATTACGACGTGTTGCGTGGACATTGGTAGCCAAGCAACCCATGGTAGCATCGCATCATAAGCACTCTGAACCAACCTTAAGGCCACTGGTTTCCGAACACTCCATTTCCTTTTATAAAGCCAAATGATTTCACGTGCAGAAAAGTAAATGTTTTTGCACAGATAAAAAAAGAGCAAGTTAGGCTCTGGTCCGACGGCAGCCAAACTGAATGGCTACGAAATGGTTTTTAATTTAGTCAAATAAATGTAAAAACAAATATTCAAAAGTGCCCTTGCTAGCAAATGTTGTTTTTAATGCGAATAGCATTCTTTGGCTACTTCACGCACTTTTCGTCTATGTATCTATCTATCTGGCTATTTAACCTCTTACGCCGCGGGTCGATAAATAAATAAAAAGACCGGCGCCGGCTGGGATTCGAACCGTTGACCCTTTGATCAGCAGGCAGACGCGCTAACCACAGAGCTATGAAGGCAGTCATTCAACGCACTTAAACGGTTGTTTATATCTTTACCATAGGACGCGCTTTACAGCGCTGTCACAGCTACCAGTGCGCGCGCGTTCCATGCACGAGGGCTCATTCCGCTCTCGTGAGGCTGAGCACGGCCGCTAGCTCACCCTCTCCCGCGCTCGGGAGAGGGTGATGTAGCGGCCGTGCTCAGCCTCACGAGAGCGGAATGAGCCCTCGTGCATGGAACGCGCGCGCACCGGTAGCTGTGACAGCGCTGTAAAGCGCGTCCTATGGTAAAGATATAAACAACCGTTTAGAGTACCGTTGGTTGAGACTAGCTGAGACGCCAGAAAGTCTGGTCGGTACCATTTTGAGTGTTTGTGCGTATGGCGCGTGCTTTGCTCGCCTTCCTAAGTGACACAAACGCACGTGCTGGGCTGCGGAGATCGTGCGCAGGGCTGTGAAAGTGTCAACAAATTTAGAATCGCCTCAAGAGTGGGCTGGCGTATCTAGAGTGTGCCGGCCACCTGACGAACGCGTATAACTCCGCACCGTTTGATGCTATTCGCATTAACGTAGATAATCATTCCCAAAGGATGGGTTCTGCTGATTTTTCTTTCTGGGCATTTGAAGGTAAAATATGTTCGTCATAGCTCGATTATTTAATTAAACAATTAAAAGAATATTTCCATGGGTTTGTTCATTTTCTCCAATATTACAGTTAAGAGTCTGATAGTTTTACGTCACATACCCAACCCACAAGCGTGGCCAACAAAGGAATGAACCCTTGCTCCACTCCTTTGTTAGCCATGCTTGTGGATTTGGATCATCCCGTGGCAGTGGATGTTGCTTCTTGTGTTCATTGTTATCTTGTCACAAGGAGGGTGGTAACCTTTGGAGGGGTGGGCGAAAGTATATTTGTGACGATGCAAGATAAAATCAGTAGCTGTGTTTTGAGACGGTGCGTGTCCTTGTCTTCCTTTTATCTATTCCCAGTCTCGGGTTTTCAATTAAGGAGTTAATTCATCCGCTTGCCAGCATATTTTCTCTTTCGTAAATTAAAAGAAAAAATATTTTGATAAATAAGAAACTGTTTTGAAGCCATTTAAGATGACTGTCATGGGACCACAGCCTTAACCACGAGGACCTGCAAGGAGATTTGCTGTCGCACACGGTTCCCACCTGCTTCTAAATCAAAACGCCATGATTTGAGTCGCTTTTACTTTGAGACCAAAGCGTCTGAGCAGCCTCAAACTCTGTCCTACATTGCAGTTGCGAGCTCAGAGCTGTGGAACCTGTTTTGGCAGTGCAAATGCTCACACGGCGGGAGTACCTATACTTGGCGTCGACTATCTTGTGCTACATTTCCAAGGCTGGCGTAGCCTCCGCAGTGCTCAGACTCTGTCAAAGCCACTTGTGCAAGTGCATGCAAATGAGACTCAAGTCGAAGCCAAGTGATCTTGCAGCGATACGGGGCTGCAGCAGTGGGGAGGCCATGCTAGCCTCGACAATGTCGTACAAAATAGTTGGCACCAAGTGTAGTAAACCTGCCAGTTTCTGAATCTCGCTCTCGCTTCGATTCGCATCTAAAACATACAGTAGACTCCGTTAAGCCGAACTCGCCTGAACAGACTTCTTGGATGTGCCGAACTAATTGGGAACTTTTGGTTGGTTTCCCATAGATACAACGTAAGAAGACGTTTGCTTATTGAACGCCGACATACAACCTCGGTTTTCTGCGGGGAAGATAATCCTCTTATCGCTCCCCTCTCCTAAGCAGCGAGGGGAGCCAAGTTGGGGCGAGGTAAAAAGTGGGGAGGATCTAGGAAAGGAGGGGGTGGGCAATTGTGGAAAGCGTGAAATGTATGTCGGCCTTTAACGCTAATGACCACTCATGTGTCTCAGTTCATTAGCATTTCTGCAGTGTACCAGTGTCTTTACAGCCGAACATCCAAAAAGCTGAACAAATTTTCCATGTCTCTTCACTTTCATCTTAACCGGAGCCCACCGCACTTTGTAAGTTTCATCTAAATTTCTTCGTACACAAGTCGCATCAATAGGGTACGAGAGGGAGCAATTTTTCGCCGCGTGTCACGTCGGGTCGCCTGAGATTACCCGCAGACTGCAAGCCCCAAATAAAAGTGGAATCCAGGTTTGCCAGGGCTTACCGTAAGTGTAGCACTCGGCGACCTCGTGCTCGGAACTTTGGTTCTACCCTTCTGAAACTGGGGTGAATGTGGAAGCTACAAACCTGACAGAGTGCTGACTGACCAAGAACGCTGTTAGCTTTGGCCACACTTCCTTCAGGGTTCGCTGTCTGATGAAGTCTCCGGAGGCGTCCACGAGAGACGTCAGTGTTTCAAATGCCTGGAAGCGTCGCTCAATAAGGAACTCCTTCCACACCACGTCCATTGGCCGTCGATCACACGCAATCAATGTAGTCCACGTGCCGCCCCAATTTTAATTTGGCGCGCAGAAATATGACGCACCATCTCATAGGTAGCTGAAGGATTACAGCTTGGGTTTCAGTTTCTTCTTAAGCTTTCCTCCAAGCAGATGAGCTATCGGAAATAAACCTCTGTGCAACAGTGACACCTGCCGAATGTGGCGTCCTGCTGACACTGGCGACCGCTACAAATACAGCGTCAGTTGCACGATTTCACTGCTTGTTTTTTGGATGACCACAGCAGTGAGGACTTGACGATGTTGTATCATTTGATCTGAGCTCCCACAGCGACGTTCTATTTCCGAGGCGCAAAATAGCGACAGGTGCTCGTTGGAGAACGTCGTTCTAGCTTTCTAAGCTGTCATGAGCCGGGGAACGCACTTTATGTGTGCAGCAAGCTATAAAAACACCAGCAGAAAAAAAGCTAAAGCAGTTTTGTAGCAAACAAATTTTTTGGGAAAAAAAAAGTGTTTTGTGTGACATGTACTTCCGCATGCAACGACCTCTTTGAATGGCATGATGCCATGGAAGAACAATTGCCGACGGACCGAAATAAGACACTATCAGCTAGAGCTCTCTAACTTACAGTGGTGTGTATGGGGCACACGGGATCCTGACATTTCGGTGTAGGACGCTTCGGTGTAGGGCCTTTTGGTGCGGTCTTTTTGGTGCACGGACATTTCAGTGCACGGACCTTTCGGTGCCCGGACATTTCGGTGCATGGTCATTCAAAATCGCAAGGTTTTTCGTTTTGTTTTGTTTTCTCTAAAAGTAATACGCACTATTTTAGCTAGAGATGATTTTTTTCGCACTTTATAAATTTGTAGAATTGGTCATCTATTTACGGTCACTTACTCATATACGACCTAAGTGACTTTGTTAGGCGTAGCACCATCCTGCGGTAGGGCTGGATACGTTGGACGTTATGTTTCGTTTTGTCGGTGACTTTTTTCCAACAAACGCACTAGACACATCACATCATGTTTACGAGTTGGGTTAATACAGGCGTTCTTGGCACCTTCTGTAAAGGTGTGGGCTTTATTATTGGTAATCTGTGTGGGAAAGGCCCTAACGGCAATAAGCTTGAGATTGTTGAAAATTACCCGAGACATGTGATGCCACTAGTGCGTGCGTTGGAAAAGAAACATCGACAAACGAACCATAAAGTCCAACGTCTCCAATCCTCACGTAGGATGGTATTGCGCCTAACAAAGTCACTTCGGTGGTATATCAGTGAGTGGCCGTAAATGGATGACCAAGTATAGGAAATTATAAAGTTTGAAAAAATAAATTTCTAGCTAAAATAGTGCTTATTACGTTCAGAAAAAAAGAAAAACTTGCGACTTTGATTGGCCGTGCACCGAAAAGTCTGTGCACCGAAACGTGCCACACCGAAAAGTCCGTGCACCGAAGTGTCCGCACCGAAACGTCCTACACCAAAACGCCCTACACCGAAAAGTCCTAGACCCGGGGCACACTTTGTATATTTAAGATTTTTACGGATCATTAGTATGATTTAATGTAGCTACAAATGTCTAAACATTTTGTTCTCATTTTTGTACAAACTCTAAGTTCAACATTTAAATTTAAGGAACTTTTTCCAGACATTTGTATAAACTTCTTTATTTCTCAATATTTTGATGCATTATAATTATTCATATGCTGAGTAGTTCTTAAAATTAAAAAAAAATGTTTATCCCTCAAAGGTACCTCTTCTCCATGGTATAGAAAGAGTTAAAAATAAGCCCCACAAAAAGATCCTGGCATAAAGAGGAGGGTCCCTACCTTAATAGACAGGGCGCAGTTGTCACCCTGAAACCGATTCACGAGGGGCTTCCAGAGCAGATGAACCATGGGCAGTACCTCATCTGAAAAAACAATTACCCTCATAAAAACACTGCAATGTTTGCTTCCTGGAACATAAGGCTCCGTTTATTCAATCCCAAAGGCGCAATTTGGTTGTGTTATTTAGTGGAAATTCTTTGCGAGAACAGTAAAACCTAAAAAAGGAGGTAAACAAGTTCCCTAATTTTCAGATGTTTGAAGAAACAGAGACAATATGCTGCATTCAGGGCCGGTCCTACACCATCAAGCACCCTAAGCAAACTCGAGCAATGCCCCCCAACCCCTTGTTGCCCCCTCCCCCACTTTTTGTATGCCCCTATCTACTAGGTACAACATTACATTGTTAGTAAACATGTGCATTTTGTAGTGGCCCCACAGGTGCGTTTTGTCAGATGAAAACTGCATTCCAAAAACGAACGGCGATCAAGCACATAGCGCTATGTCGGGCACCGTGCTCAAATAAATCAAAAGGCTAAAAAATAAATTCAAAAGGGGGCGCGGAGGCATTTCTTTCACGGTGGCATTCTGGGCGGCTGCCCAGGTCGCCCACCCCTAGGGCCGACCCTGCCTGCACTCCTGCTACTGTCATCAGCTCGGAATGTTGTTATCACTGTAATCTGACTACAAGGAGAAGAATACTGCAATTGTGCAGGTAAGTAGATCCTCTACTGACTGAATTCTGCTAACGACTGAATTGTAGTTACTACGTTTGGCCTGCTTATAATGGGTGTACCTTTTCACACCCTGAAAGCTATTCCCATGCAAAGGTCGCACTTTACATCTTGGATGACTGTTAAAAGTAAAATTTGGGGGTTTTATGTGCCACACCAGTGAAGGGTATCTGGCATGCCTCAGATGAAGGCCGAGGATTAATTTCGACCACCCGGGGATCTTTCGACCACCTGGGGATCTCGGTTTGGGCTGCTGAGGACCGAGGTGCCGGCAGCAAGCCTCTATCAGATTGCGGGCACCTCGGCCGGATTCGAACCCGCCACCTGGAGATCTGCAGGTCGGCGCCAGAGTCCTTCGATTTGCCACTGGTCATTAAACTTCGGCCAAAGTTTGGTACAGGGTCAACAAATGCTCTTGGAGTGGGCATTTTCGTTTGGCCACCTCACTTTTGATGAGCCACCCTCAAATTCACAAAAACAAGAAGCATTAAAAAAAACACTATTTCTCGTACTTCAAGATCTTTTTTACGTCCGTAATCGATCGCTGTATGCAAGCACCGGTCATTCTTTATTGGTCTCTAATAAGAGAACTTAAAAATAAGCTTATTATGTTTGTTTCCAAATAAAACAATGTTTTTGTGAGCGAAAAGAAGCCAGACAATGGAGCGTACAAGTTCTGCACTGCCTCTACTTGATGGCGCTACTTGCGGCGCCGAAGTATAACGGCGATGGCGGTATGGAGGATTCATTCTGAGGCAAGAAGAAGAATGATATTATTTTGGAGAATGTTTGAGAGAAGGAAGTTTGAACAGTTGACCGAGTGTAGAGAGCTGAAGACGCTAACTTTAACGAGAAACGCCGTCTGTGCGACGACGCATCACAGCGTTCTATTGGTGGCTCGTTCAGAGTGGGTTCAAATTTCCAATACCACTTTCTGGTTGCCAGACTACCAGCGGCGCTGGCTAGAGTGGCGGCTCTTAGCCCCTCATCGACACCAGCATCACGCCAGGGCCGCGCATCAAGCTCTCCCTTAGCGTTATGGAGAAGTTTTGTGATCGGTAGCGTATCGAAAGACTGCCGGCGCTTTGCCTCTGAGCCACTGAGGCGGCATGGAGGACTGCTAAAAGCAAGCTAATGACGTGCAAGTTCACTGTATGATAAGCAACCATTATACCTTCGCAGCAGGAGACTGGAACGACGGCATGGCATATAATGCTCAGAACGGCGGTCTGGACCCATATGTTGGAGCTGGATTGCAGATGGATGCATCTTCTTAGGACCTGGGTTATTGAGAAAGTAATGGACAAACATATATCGAGGACACAAGTAGCGTGACGGACAAGAGTAGAAAAAACGAATGAGAACAAGCACTAACCAGCAATTGACATTAATAAACAAGAAAGCGAGAAGGACATGACTGGTGGCGTGAAATAAACATGAAAAAAATTGACCGCATCTCCACGTGGTGAATGATGTTGATTGGGGCGAAGCTCTGGTGGTGCTTGTCTGCGTAGACGCTGAGCCGCAGCATGCCGAGCCTTTCGTTCGTTTTCATCCATGTCAGAAAGAGAATGTGTGGTATGGAACGTGGTTATATACGCATTTGAGCATTCGACCGCAGTGCCCTCTCGTCTATAAACGTTGAGCCAATGCATGCGAAGTTTAACGCGATTATTATGCATTTAACCGCAGCGCCCTCTCCTGTATAGACGTTGAGCGGCTACATGCAACGTTTCATCCATGACATCCCCAGCTCTTGAGTTACTACCACATCTTAGAGCCCCCTACTCGTCCCGCAGTCGTGGCCGAGTGGTTAAGGCGATGGACTAGAATTCTATTGGGGTCTCCCCGCACAAATCCGAATCCTGTAAACTGCAAAAAAATTTTTTCATCATTTTTTCTTTTTTATTTTTTCATTTTTTTTTTTTAGACGAGCATGTGAGCACGTGCTTGCGAGCACGTGAGCTCACGAGCAGGAGCACGAGCACTGGACGCCAGACAGACACCAGACAGATGGACGGACGGACGGACACGTGACCAGCGACATCACCAGTAAGCATTTTGTAATTAGCAGTCGGCAAACACTGTCAGAATTTTTTTTTTCCTAATATATTATTTTATATATTATATATTCCAAACCAAAACAACAAGCCCAGGAACGAGCAGGTAAACCTAAACTGAGTGAAGCTCAAATACAAAAAGTATCGAAAAGCATTGAGAACATAGTATCGAAACAACCAGAAAGGGAATGGGCATATGAGGATCTAATAGGAATCTTTAAAAGAGAATTAGAGAAGCATCGAATTAAACAAAGAGGACAGCAAAAACGAAGACACAAACCAAAAAGCTGGTGGGATAAGGAGGTCAAAGCAGCCATTTTGCAGCGCCAAGAGGCATCTAGGGAGCATAGGTGGGCGAAGAAAGGGGAGCCTTGCCAACTGAGGTAGAATCAAAATGGGAAAACTTCCAAGAGCGAAAAAGGAGGCATCAGCTTTAATACAGACCAAAATTGGGAGTGCAGGAGTGCAGTGGATGATGGAAATAAATAAAAAAGATAGGAATGCAGCGAAAAGGTTTTGGGAACATATTAAAGCGCAAGGGAGAAAGACAGATGGTTTCCAACACGTGCTAACCACACAGGAAGGGAGAAGAGTGGAGGGGGAAGAGGCACGGGAATATATTAGGCAGACAATCGAAGGGGCTTTCTCCCAGCTTGAGCAGAGGGGGACGGTGGATAGCACTGACAGCAGCAGAGTAGAGGAGGAGCAGAATTATGTAACAATGGAGACGACCGCAAGGGAATGGGATAAGGCAGAAAGTAAGGTTCCAGCAGGTACAGCGACAGGCCCAGACGACATACCCATGGAACTCATTAGGACACTAGGAAAAACAAGCAAATTGAAGTTACGACATACGATAAATCAAATAATTATGGGAGGAGAGGTACCTAGGGATTGGAAACTGAGTAAAATGAGACTAATATATAAAGGCCGAGGAAACAAAGACAACATTAAGTCGTATCGCCCAATAACGGTAACTTCAGTTCTATACAGATTAGCTATGCAGATAGTAAAGCGGAGAATGGAGGAATGGGTAGAAGAAAATCAAATACTGGGTGAGCTCCAAAATGGATTCCGAAGAGATAGAAGACTGGAAGATAACTTATTCGTCACCACACAATGTATAGAAATAGCAATGAAGAACCAGACTCCTTTGTGGTTAGCTTATTTGGACATCAAGGGAGCGTACGATAATGTGAGCCAGGAAAAACTGTGGAGTCAGCTGAGGGAATATAACTTAGATGCATATTTGGTTGGGTTTCTTCAGCAGGTGTATACAGACAATAAGGTAATTATAGCATGGGAGGCAGAAACTACACAACCCGCAGCGATAAAAAGAGGGCTCAGGCAGGGCTGTCCACTGTCACCTCTGCTTTTCATGATATATCTCAGGGAAATGGAAAAGAAATTAGAGCAGAGCAACTTAGGTTTTGATGTGAGTTATATGGAAGGAGGGAGAAATGTAGTACAGGTAATACCAGGACTGATGTATGCCGATGACATAGTACTTATGGCAGATAACCAGGATACGTTACAGGAACTAGCTGGAATATGTGGAGAGGAAGGGGACACATTGGGCATGAGTTTTAGTAGAGAAAAGTCTGGAGTAATGGTGTTTAACGACGAAAAGAGGGAACCCCTGAGGATACAAAACATCGAAATAGACCAAGTAGGAAAATACAAATATCTGGGAGTCTGGCTCAATGAGGGAACGAAATATCTAGAGGAACATGAGGAGAATATAATTAGAAAAGGAAAAGAAATTCATCAATTATGAAGCTGAAGGCGCTATGGAACTATAATAGATATGAAGTAGTCAGAGGTATATGGAAAGGAGTGATGGTGCCAGGGCTGTCTTTTGGCAATGCAGTGCTGTGCATGAAATCAGAGGTTCAATCAGGATTAGAAATTCGACAAAGAAGCGTAGGCAGGTTGGCACTGGGAGCACATGGAAAGACACCAAATGAGGGAGTACAGGGGGACATGGGATGGTCGTCTTTTGAGAGCAGGGAGGCAGTTAGTAAGTTGAAATTTGAACAAAGGTTGACCGAAATGGATGATACGCGGTGGGCACGGAAGGTATTCAAGTATTTATACATGAAAAGTTTAAACACAAAATGGACAAACCGAACCCGAAAGCTTACATTTAAATACCTACACACTGGTGATGGGGCTGAACAGACTACTTCAGTGAAAAAGGGGTGAAAGAGGCAGAGAGGAAAATGTGGGAGGAAAGAATGCAGGATAAATCAGCTCTAACAGTGTACAGGTCACGAAAGCAGGACATAAGAAAGGAAAATGTGTTTGACAATTCAATAGGAAGTTCTTTGCTGTTCGAGGCGAGAACGGGGGCTTTGAGGACGAGGACGTATAGGGCTAAATTTCAGGAGATAGACACATTATGTGCTGCCTGCCATAATGAGAGTGAGACACTTGAGCACTTGGTATTAAAGTGCACGGGGCTTCGTCCTGCACTCCCTGAAGGGGTAACAGATCTGGCCGGGGCCCTGGGGTTTGCTGGCGACGATGGAGGGACGGAGGAGAAGAGGATTACAGTCACAAAGAGGCGATTAGAAGATTGGTGGAAATTATCTAGGGAAAATTGAATGATGCAGAACTAACTAGCACAGCTGGGGACAGGCGGGACAGAGGAAAATTGGGACTCCCTCCCGCGTGGCTCCGGCCCAAAGTCTCAACCCTGTCTCCCAGTGGGTCCGGTGCTGGGGTAACGCCGACAAGGTCTGACCAGAGGAAAATTGGCGACTCCCTCGCCGGGGGAAAGAGGCGGGGGGTGATGTTTTTAGTTTTTTGCCCGATCCCCCAAAGGTCATCCTGGTGATATCCCACACTACCTGGTGATAGTTAGGGGGTAGAAAATTGGCTTAGAAGGGCGCGAGAAATCAAATGTTTGTCTTTCTTAGACTTAGGCTAGGTGGCGCAAGCTACCACCCGCTACAAAGGGTATAGCCATGAATTAAGGCCAACGAACTAGGAGAAAACATACACATAAAGAAAAGACCATTCACACCAGCGGTGTGGATGGTCCTTTCTTATGTGTATGTTTTCTCCTAGTTCAGCTGGCACTTAATTCATGAGTATGAACCAACTAGCTCAGCCTCAAGCCTGTTACGGGTATAGCCAGTAACATACATCCATGCCGGTTAAATAACGTGTACCGCTCTGTAAACCATCAGTATTCTTGCACGAAAGAGTTTTTATTGAGCGAGAAAGATGAAAAATAAAAAAAAGTATGTTTAAAATGTAAAAAAAAAAAAAAAGACGTTCGCTTTTAAGCAGTGGAACCAGCCTGCACGCATGCGCACTAGTGCTGCTATCGCATTGAGCTGATTGAGTGATTGAGCGTTGCCCAACGCACGGGTGCCCCATCGTGCTATCAGGAATCGGCGTGTCAGGCCAATCGGGGCATGTGCGCGACGTTTATTTCTGCGATTTGAATCTGCCATGGTGTCGTGTGCTGTTCTTGCTGTTTAGTATGATGCCTCCATGCTCGTGTGTTGGGTGTGCACGTCTGTGCGCTCGATTAGGCGTGTCTGTATGTGGACGGCTCTACGCGCTACCCGAAGCTTCGTAGGCTTAACAAGTTGGATGCAATTCACGGAGTACCAGCCAAAGCTTGAAGCTCGATGACGAACCATAGATAGAGTTAATTAGAATTCAGGACGACCCTCATGTATGAGCTATGTACAATCATCTGCCAGTTGAATCTTCCCGGCAGCCGTTCCCGCTCGCAACAACAAAGCCAAATGTAGAAGCAGTGTGTAATGAAAACAAAGTTGAAGCCCAAAAAGTTTGTTTGAAGCACGCTACAATTTCGAACGCGTAAACGGCGCTAATTTAGGGATCATCCGCTCCCTTCGATGTTATGCAGCAAGTGAATGTGGAAGGCTGCAGCAAAACGCGAGTGCATCAAATTCGTTGAAGCCGGCTGGCAGATGCTTTAACAAACGCAACATTGTGATCTCTTTTCTTTTTTTTTGCATCTTTTTGCAGGACATTTGGTAGAAAATAAATGCTTATTTAGACTAGTTTTCCCAAGCATTTGCTTTCTTTTTCCTTCAAAACTATCACTGTGCAACATCCTGCCCCGAGTCGCTGCTTTGATCCCACCGCGCTGGATTCTATGACGGGGCGCGGCGAAGTGGACGACGAACATCGTTCTACGCCGGCGCGCATTGGGTTTGCCGACGTCGAAGTATAACGGCCCAGGTCCAGTGGTAATGCCGATCGCGTCCGGAGCCTCAACTGATGACAATGAAAGAGCCTTCAGCGACGAGGCCGACGACGCATGCACATCCTCGGCGCGGCAGCCATGAGCCTTAAAACGCAGCCAATTGGCAGGCCGCTTCGCTCCAACCCTCCAATCACTGAAGTTTTCCGACTGTGTCACAGAACGCAAAATGTTTTGCTTTTTTTTGTAATTTTAATTTGCTTATAACTCTCAAAATAATTCAAATTTCCAGAAAAACATTTTTACTCCGTGTTTCTATGTTCTATGAGGTCTGTTTCACCACAAATTTCAAACCAGTTCAAAAATCATTGGAGGGCCTGTTTAAGGGTGGAGTTTAAAAAATTACTTGAATTAAGAAATAAAATAAAATAAAAAGCAACAGAAAAAGGGAAGAGGAAGAGACATTTCCTATTGTGTCTTTTCTATGGCTACCCAACTAGTCCGACAGTTCATTTTTTTATACGCATATCATTAAGAAAAAAGAAACAGCTTTTGAGCAGTAAGGCAAGGTCTTCACCACCGTTATAAGTAGGTTAACATTTCTTCTAACAGCAATGAAATAAGGTGTCTTGTTTCAAGAAAGACCAGCCTAATATTCAATCATGTCTGAATTTTTGAATAGTAGTTTTTGATTAATACGCTATTCGATATTCACTTCGTAATAACCTGCCATATTCCTAAATCTTGAAGTGTCAATCGCGGCGAGTTAGTCACATTGAATGCGCTTCTTGCAAAGCACCGGTGCACTGCGAAAAAGCAACACCCACGGAGCTTGCTGCGGGTGTTGCTTCTCCGCAGTTCGCTGGGGCATGATAAGAAGCACGCTCAACGCTGTTTAATCGTCGCAATCAATACTTCGAAAAGTACAAATATTGTAGCCGCGTGTTTACGTAAGAAGAACGCTTTTAAAGTGGGTTGGCGCGTGAGCACGCCTGGCATATTTAAAAGGAGACAGAAACCTTGTAAATGTTGATGTCTACGTTGCGATATAATTTTTAAAATTAAACTGTGGTCCCGGGCAGCTTGAGTTCATTATTAGTGATTGTCTTCTTTTTTACAATGTGAGATTGAAAAAGAATTCTTGCCCGTAGCAAGAATATTAATAAATTCCCTCGATCAGGTACAGTAGATCATCTCTATAGGTTTAATTTTATGTCAGATGCATCAATTGCTTGCCATTCCAATGTAGGCATTGCACTTTCTGAGGCCACAGTTAATAAACTATATTTAATTTATAAATATACGAGCTATTAAAATTAACTTAGCATAAAGTGGAGAGGTGAAGCTCGAGAATAACTTTTGTGAGTTTATCTGGGTTTTCGTTTAGGCATGGTGCACTAGTGAAAGGCTGGGAGAGACTATTTAATATCTGATTTGAAAATATCTGGCCAAACCACTATTCAGCTTCGAATTTGCTTCGGACTCAAAATCCACCATTTCCACAGGCCTAATAAATACACGACAAATTTGGGTACTCCAGGTGCACCCTTGAGCCATACAAAGAGAAGTTCAGCGAGGCATGTGCAGCCTGCGAACTACCATATTTTCCGAACTACCCATGCACATTTTAAAAGGTCTGAGGCTCACTATCTACAGGTGCAGATTAAACGAGAATATATTTTCTCAAGATTGTTCATTCAATTTTGTGGATGACAGATTATGCTAGCAATGATTCCTGTATATCTTTGTGTGATAATAAAGCGGGGATCTTTCACGCTCTATGTGAGAATATTTTGTGTGCGGAGTATGCACTGGGCGCCGACTATCTCAAGAAAAACTATTTGTTTTCGGGAAAATCTGGCCCTGCGGACTATAGACCGGAATATACGGTACACATTGCACGTCAGAGCCCTGGAAATGTGTTCCCAGGGTTTCAGAGTGCCCGCCCCAATCCGACGGCTAGCGCCCGGTCCCAGGTCCCGTGTCGACAGAGCCGCACCGTTCCCCACCTGCACAAGCAGTCGGACGTGTCCCGGTGCCTCGGGCTTCTCCGTCTGTCCCGCGTCTTCCGGGACGTCCTCTTCGGCGTCGGCCGGTTCGTCCGAGTCCTCGAGATTCTCGGAGACCTGCTTGCAGCGATGGAAATCCTCCACGAATTCCACAAAGGACGACTCTCGCTTGGGTGTGTCCTCCAGTGAGGGTTGGTTCTGAGGGGTGTTCAGAAGCACGGGTTCACAAACCGAGTTCCTTGGAACCCAGTGCTTCTCAAAGGGTTCCCTAAAGTACTCCCCAAGGTTCTCTGAGCCTCCCAATTCCCTCGATAGTCCCTACTCTAAAGTGTTTTCCCGGTTCAAGTGCTGTTTCGGGATGTCTGAACCAAACACCGATACACAGTCATGAGCCAAAAAGACCCTAGTGTGTGCACTATTGTCGAAAAAGTCTGTAGGCCTCTGAACTGCTCAAATGTAACATTGTCAAAGGAGGCAGAGGCGTTTCTCGAGGTCAGGAAGGACGCCTGATGGGTTCTACGAGCACCAAAACTTCCTCGACCGTCCCTGCTTCTAAGTGAAGCGTGTTTCCAGATTAAGCGCCGTTTTAGCAGATCTGAGCCCTCCACTAGTGCACATTAATCTGCATTATTGTTTACAATATCCATAAGCGTCTGCACTGCTTTACTTCATCGGCGTTGAGACTGGGAGGGGCTCCCGACCTGCAATTTAAGGCAGGAAGAAGTCCGTCGAGGTTCAAGTTTGACAACTCCTCGAAATAAGTAGGGCAGTGCCTTTCGCTTAAAACCGGTAATGAAAACTATCCCGAACGTGCTATACCGGAAATTCGGATGTCACCAAAAAAGACCGGAAGTTTATCGGAAGATGGACTTTTGCCAGAGCTCTGACAAAAATACAAAACGTGGAAAGGTGCAAAGGCTGCTCATCAACCCGACTTTTTTCTCTCTCGGCTTTCTATATTCCGAAAACAAACATAAAAATTAAAACAAGACGGGGAATAGAATTACTATTAACAAAGCTTCGAGTGAAAAGGACCTGCAGGAGGCTCGTTTACGAAATTAGCACATTGCGAAGCTCTCCCAACTGGATGAGTTGCAAAGATTTTGTGCGGTGCCTTGAGGGGATGTCCACCTTTTCTCGCACTTGCAACCTCAAGATGAAGGTGAAGCAGATAGATTTTGAGCTAGTCTGGTGGGTAGTTAAGGGTGCAAGAAAAGCTACAAACAATATAACTCGCAGCACAGCAACCCTTGTTGCAAAAAGTGACACAATGAAGATACTGTAACATGTGGTTGGGAAGATATGTGGGCTAAACAAAGAGGAAAATGGATGAAGTAAAACTGCTTAAAAGTTTTGTACAGTATCAACTCATTCATTTTTGTACTCCGTTTCATCTTGTGATGTACCGGAACGGACGAGACAAGCCACCCCAGCTAATCCAGTGCTGTGAACGTGTCACGTGACTACGCTCCCTGCGTGTTGCTGTGCTCCTTCCCAAGGTCACGTGACACTTACACGGCACTGGATTGGCTTCAATGGCTTGTAATGTCCTCTGCAGTCCATCATAAGGTGAAACGAAGTACAGCATCCAAGTGCTTAGTTACAAAGCCTTAACACAGAGGCTGGCACCACTAGTCCCATGAACTTGATGCGCTGCTGCGCAACCTACCTGTGCGGATTAACCATAACTACAAAAGAAAAACCAGGAAACTTGCCTATTGCCAGCCACCAGAGAAAAGTAGGTCTTAAACAAAGAAGTACTCAAACACGGGTGCTCGACAATAAAGAATAGAAAGAGGAATACTCAGTACATCACGCACCTGCTTTGGCTCAGGTGGAAACCACCTATTCACGTACAATACAATGCAACCCAGAGTCCTCAGAAACGGAAGTGCATTTTCGTTGTGACAAAAGTCTAAAGCATTGAGGACCTGCAAAGAGTAGGAAGGAAAACGGAAGGTAAGAACTTTTTTATGAGATGTCCAGCTCCACCTATGCCTTGATATAACGAACTCATACTGAAGGATCATGAAGGAAGCTTCGAGGTCTCAAATGATTCTGAAAGCAATTTACTTATATTATCTCACATCTTAAAAATGAATTCATACTTACCGTAAAATACTGGGCAAGCGCCCACTCAAAATCTAAAGATAATCGCGAAAAAATGGGGAATGGGCGCTTGTCCGGTAATCAATTTTAGATACCAATGTACTGCACATGTTTTCTCAGATCTTACAACTTTGGGAATGGGCGCTTAGTGTGGAATGGGCGGATGCGCGGTATTCTACGGTAAACAGACAAGCAAAAATAAAATTTTGTCACACAAGCATGCAAGCAGCTGCAGTAATGCCTCGATAATAACATGTATGCCAGGAGAAAGAAAAACAAAAGTAGATAACAAACGTTTTTGGTACGAGTGTAATCTCAGATGAAACGAAAGGTTCGGGAGTGTGTTGTATGGGTTCAGTGCTTACATAACACTGAATTTAACCTGTTTTATGGCCTTTGTTATTTTAAGAACATAGTTCTAGGCCACGTTCACTTCTTTTTGGTCAAATTGAATTTTAATGTCCGCTGCCAACTTTCAAATTTCTGAAAACCCTTTGAAATATTTGTCAAAAAATATATGGCTTCATTCACTCTGAGAAATGAAATATATTTAGCGATATCAGACTCCTTAATGCAGGGACTCAAAGCAAAAATAATAACGGATGGGTTACAGCTACGATTACCGTTATATTTACGAAATCGGTTTTTTGCAGTTCCGGTTATTATATTTCGATGAAACATTCCTCAAAACAAATTTTTTGCAATTTGAAAAAAAAAAAAAAAGGATAAAAAATGGATGTTAGAATGTTGCAAGGCACTAAGAATGATGTTACTCTAACTTTAAACAAATTTTCTTCTTGAGGACCTCTTTTATTCGAAGCTAGATAAGTACTTGATTTCCAATAAATAGTATCAAGTGGCCCTAATATTCCACAATGAGTCTGGGAGGCAGAATGAATTGGGGCGACTCACAGTTACAAGAATTAAAATAAAAATTGCGGTGGCTTAGCTCAGCTATGCCAGGATATACGTAGTGTGAGCTTATGCGCACAAAATGAGAGGCGCTATCAAGCGGCTCCGAGGGCAGCGTCAGACTTGGCTACTGCGCAACGGAGGCGGACAGCTGGGCACGCGGCGGCGCCAGTGTGTCTGCCGCGGCTATGGCGTCACTCCTCTGGAATGTGCAGATGGGCGAGGCATACGCGGTGGCAGCGGAGCGCCCGGCGGCGGCGTCTCTGGCGCGCCAGCTGTGCGCCGTGTGGCGTCACTGCTCCTCAGCGCTTGCGCAGCACGGAGCATGGCTCATTATGCGAGCCAAGCGGAACTGCTTAACCTCGGCCAGTGTAGCTCATGCTACAAAATGTGTTTGCCTCTCCTAGTCGGTATGGAGTCTCTTAAATCACATATATATATATATATATATTTTTAAGAAGGCTCCTGCACTTTATATTTATTCTTAATGTTTTTTTTTTTTAAAGCGGTATTCTGGCGATTTCTTCACGGTCCCTGATTTGCCTGAAAATTTGCTAAACACACTCACAAACATTGCTGAAATAGTGTCCCAAATATTAGATCAAAATATTTTTTATTCTCGTAAAGAGATTGAATTTACAATTTCGGTCGTCATCGTGTTTTTTGAACTGAAAGCCTCTACTGGCAACAACGAGAAAGTGACGTTAGTGGAAGGCAGGGGTTCACTCTTTGGATTGTAGAATTCGTTCCCAACTGATTACAAGCAGTTTCATGGTGTCAAATGAATGCTTTAGCAGCTCGCTCCAGTACCCACGCACCAGCACGGAACAAATGCTTGGCATGGTCTATTTCTTGACTGCTTGCTCGACTGACAAGCTTGCCTGCCACTGACATCGCGGCACTGAAAAGTGTGTGTGTATTTGAATGTTGGTTTTGGCATGATTTTCATTTGCCGATTTTAAGAAAAAACCGATAACTCCTAGTTCCAACATAAAAAGACAGTCTTTTGCAAGTAATAATCAATAAAAATCAATATACCGTATTTACTCGCACAATGAACGTACTCGCGTAATGAAGCGCACCCCAAACCTGCTCTCAAAATTTCGCCCTTTTTTTTCTTTCACCTACTTAATACGCATCTTCAACTCTGATGTCAAAATTTTGACCTCCTCCACCCACGCGCGCAAAATGAACGTACTTTTCTATCCTGGTGCAGCGAGGTCAGCGAATGCGTGGGCAGCCTGAGTCAACAAAACGCCTTGCAAAAGGCGTTAAAAAGAATAAAAAAGATCCAACGGAAGCAAAAAAAAAAAAAACAGAAAGGAGCTTTTTTTTTTTTGCACAGCACTGTTTGGACTTTGGGTCGCGCGTTGCGCTCAAGGACATAAGAGAAGCGGAGAAGCCCTCGCCTAAGCAAAGCGAAACAAAACAACTTGTAAAAGGCGGCAAAAAAAAAGTAAAAACTCACGGAACCAACAAAAGAAAAAACAAGCTTTTGAATGCGAATAGCATTCTTTGGATACTTCACGCACTTTTTCGTCTATCTATCTATCGTATCTATCTGGCTATCTAACCTCTTACGCCGCGGGTCGATAAATAAATAAAAAAGACCGGCGCCGGCTGGGATTCGAACCGTTGACCCTTTGATCAGCAGGCAGACGCGCTAACCACAGAGCTATGAAGGCAGTCATTCAACGCACTCTAATCGGTTGTTTATATCTTTACCATAGGACGCGCTTTTACAGCGCTGTCACAGCTACCGGTGCGCGCGCGTTCCATGCACGAGGGCTCATTCAGCTCTCGTGAGGCTGAGCACGGCCGCTACATCACCCTCTCGAGCGCGGGAGAGGGTGATGCTAGCGGCCGTGCTCACCCTCTCCCGTTGGTTGAGACTAGCTGAGACGCCAGAAAGTCTGGTCGGTACCATTTTGAGTGTTTGTGCGTATGGCGCGTGCTTTGCTCGCCTTCCTAAGTGACACAAACGCACGTGCTGGGCTGCGGAGATCGTGCGCAGGGCTGTGAAAGTGTCAACAAATTTAGAATCGCCTCAAGAGTGGGCTGGCGTATCTAGAGTGTGCAGGCCACCTGACGAACGCGCATAACTCCGCACCGTTTGATGCTATTCGCATTAACGTAGATAATCATTCCCAAAGGATGGTTTTTTTTTTCTTTTGCACAGCGCAGTTTGGTTTTGGGGTCGCCCGTCACGCGCAAGGAGATAAGAAAAGCGGAGAAGCCCTCGCCTAAGCAAAGCGCACATAATCAAGGCATTCTGCCCTCGCCTCCTCCTCGCACTTTGGAAAGAGAAGCGAGAAGCCTCTCGGAAATGAACGCACTTTTCTATCCTGGTGCAGCAAGTCGCGAATGCATGGGCAGCACGGACAAACAAAACTTGCGAAAGGCGGGGGAAAAAAAAAACAACACGGACGCAAGAAAAAACTTGGCGAGGAGCATTTCTTTTTTGCGCATCGCAGTTTGGTTTTGGGGTTGCGCGCTGCGCGCAAAGAGATAAGAAGTTATGCCGATTTTTCGGGATAAAAGGTCCGTTCATTATGTGAGTAAAATACAGACGCAAAAATTTTACTTAGCGTAATGAACGCCCTAGAATGCTAGAGGTGCCCCAAATTGGTGTTACAATATAGCAATAACTTAGTACTACTTTCAGAGACCTCATAGATAACCAAATTTTATGGAAGCTCCCAATAAATTTTTTACTCTGCTATGATCAGAAGACAAAGGCAGTACAAACAAAAAACAATAAATTATGACTAAAGGCAAGTCATTTCATTGCTACACAGCTTATCGCCAGACTTACGACAAGCTTACAGCCAACCAAAGCAAGAATGTACGAAAGAGAAAATGTGCAACATGCCTCGTAGCTCACATCCTGTATGAGGCCGATGGCATCACAACTGCTGTGGTTTGTCAGCGCCTGCACTATGTGCGGCACCTCTGGGTGGCGGCTAGCATGCTTCAGCTTAAAAAGTAGCGAGTCCGCGATGTAGTCGGCATTCAGCCGAATCAGCTCTGATATGGAACTGGAAAGAGAAGGCAATACACATATTTTGCGGATGTACAGCCTTGCCTTGACAAAGCACAAACTTCTAACGGCAAAAAGAGACACAAGATACTGATCTCATCAGCCAGTTAGGGTATGACACTGGTGCTGCAATGCATCGAGGGAACTTTAGTCTTTCTGCACGTGCCACACCCATGCTGGAGCAGTGTCTCGGGCACTACCGCCTACTTCCTGCGAACTAAAGTTATGGAGGCTTTAACGCATGCGCCGAACGCTTGGTGGGATTGGCCTATTGGTCCACTGTAGAACTGATCAGTAATGCCGAGATTCACGGTAAGTTACAATTCTGTTAGAAAGCCTTCCTGTCTGACCTCCTGCTGTTTACCTAGTATTCCCATTTTGTGTTCCCACTTTGTGGTCTAGTTTCTGAAATCTCATTCATAGTAGAAAGGTTTGGATTGCACAAGTTCAGTCCATTGTACCGGGCCACAGCACTCTGGGAGATACCCACGCATAAATTGTAACATCTGAGATTGAAGTGAAAATTAATGTGATAGTCGTTCCATTGTAAACTTTGAATCGAACCGAATGACTTTAAATACTGTACTAAATGTTGCAAAACATAGAATATGCATTACCAAAATATGTACTAGTTAATGAGCTCAAAAACATGCTTTTCTAACTAAATGGTGCTTTTTAGGGCTACCTCGTATGTAGACACTGTTGCAATACAAATAGGAAATACAGCCAAACTATTTCAATAAAATATGGTCAATCCCACACTCTCTAGGCCTGCCAAGTTGTCCCATCTCTATATATTAAACACATCTGCATTTGCCATCAAACTTGCATCTTAGCCCGGTTACAGCAAGCAAATGTAAATCTGCTTCTGGCCTCTACCCAAAGCACATTCAACAGCACCCCCAACTCCGACGTCAAAATTTTGACCCCCTCCCCCACGCGCGCGAAATGAACGCACTTTTCTACCCTGGTGCAGCGAGGTCGCGAATGCATGGGCAGCGTGAGCGAACAAAACGCCTTGTAAAAGATCCAACGGAAGCAAAAAAAAATCATAAAAAGAGCTTTTTTTTTTGTTTGCACAGCGCAGTTTGGATTTTGGGTAGCGCGCCGCGCGCAAGGAGTTAAGAAAGAGAAGCGGAGAAGCCCTCGCCTAAGCAAAGCGAAACGAAACAGCTTGCGAAAGGCGGTAAAAAGAAAAAAAACAATCCACGGAACCAAGAGAAAAGAAAACAAAACTAAAAGGAGCTTTTTTTTTTTTTTTTCTTTGCACAGCGCACTTTGGTCTCGGGGTCGCGCGTCCCGCGCCGCGCGCAAGAAGATAGGGAAGAGAAGCGGTGAAACCATTGCCTAAGCAAAACAAAACAGCTTGCAAAAGACGGCAAAAAAAAAAAAACAATCCACGGAATTAAGAGAAAAGAAAAAAACATAACGAGGAGCTTTTTTTTTCTCTCTTTTTTTTTTGCTCGCAGTTTGGTTCCAGGGTCGCGCGTCGCCGCGCGCAAGGAGATAAGAAAGAAAAGCGGAGAAGCCCTCCCCTAAGCAAAGCGCGCATAATGATGATCCTGCCCTCGCCTCCTCCTCGCACTTTGTAAAGAGAAGCGAGAAGCCCTCGAAATGAACACGCTTTTCTATCCTGGTGCAGCGAGGTCGCGGAATGCGTGGGCAAACAAAACAACTTGTGAAAGGCAGGGAAAAAAAAAACACGGAAGCAAAAAAAAAAACATGGAGAGGAGCATTTTTTTTTTTTGCGGATCGCGGTTTGGTTTTGGAGTCGCCGCGCCGCGCGCAAAGAGATAAGAAGTTACGTCGATTTTCGGGATAAAAGGTCCGTTCATAATGCGAGTAAATACGGACGAAAAATTTTACCTCGCGTAATGAACGCACCACCCAACTTTGCCTCGATTTTTCTGGAAAAAAAGTGTTCATTCTCGCGAGTAACATGGTAATATATGTTATAGACCAGTCTTATTTTTCTGTATTTTCGAGAGCACATAAATTCTCTAGCAATTACACATACTAAGTGGCCATTCTTGAGCTTAAAGCATGTCCACATTAAGATTCCACAGAATGAATGCTTCTCCGGATGCCATGGGTCGCTCGGGCGCTGTACATCTGTGCCGCAGCAGAAGCGCATGCACTCAGAGGAGATAAGCCAGACGGCTCCAGCGAGCGTCAAATAATGTTAAACATCATTCCAAAATGTTCTAAATGATGAAACGCCAGTCACCATGCTCAACTGGAAGGTCAAGCCGACACGGCATTACTCAGACGTTTTGATGTATGTCGAGATCAAAACTGGTGAAGGCAGAAATTGATTTCGTGCCTCTCTAGTATGCAGCACGACCTCTCGCCCGATACCCCCTCAGCTGCAGCACTGGCCACCCCAGTTCTAGTCCCTTGACTTTACAATCTCGATCGGAGACTTCCGGAAAAGAAAAGCTTGCGGGATCTGTGGGCGAGCGCACTTGCCCGTAGCCGCAGCTTCGGGACACGCAGAGCAGTGCTGTGCAGGCCGTCTGGGACACCAGGTGGTTTTGGCTGTCCGCCTTCTCGAGCAGTGGGCAGAGGCTGACCCTCAGCAAGGGCTGGAACTTTGCCTCCAGCAGCTGGCAGGGGTGAAGAAAAGCAAAAACAAAGGTTTAACTGGATGACTAAATTTGCTCAGTCCTTTTAAAAAGAAGAGAAAGCAAGAAAAAACGCAAACATAATCACTTTTGCTCTAAAACAATTTGGGTAGCCTATGTCGGGGACACAGCCGCAGTGGGGCATGTGAAATGTCTTTTGTGCGCTGCAAAGGGTGCATGGCACACTAGTATGATGACTGGAACGGAAGTGCGATGAAGGGAGAAAAGGGCTGCACAAAGTTGCGATATAAACGACTCTCCTGCAGACTGCTAGCACCCCTCGCAGTGGCAAAGATTTTCTTCACAACCTGCAGCCTTCTTTGACATGGCGTGAATATGGCGCCATGTCAGACTGTCTTTTCTTTGGCAACTACATTAATTGACGGGCGCTTCGCCCGCTGAACAAGTCGTGCGCCTAAATTCCGCGATAAAAATTTCGCGATGAAAATTTTGGAGGCCGCTGGGGCACTGCAGCCAGCAGGGAGGTCAGCGGTCCCCATATTTTTTAGAGGAGCCTATATTACAGAGAGTAGCCAGCTGGTCGCATTGGGGTCACGTGGTTTATGGGTTTATGGGCCGCATTTGCAATAGTACAAGCTGCAAGGAGGTGACGAAAGCGTTCATTGTCTGGAAACGTCTCTGCCTTTCCTGCTGCTGTCCTCCTCGCCACACGAAAACGCAGTGCATGCGCACTTGCGACCGATCGCCGCGGGAGGTGTCCGCCATTCAAATGCAAACGCTTCCCATGGTTTCAGATGGACCCCTCGTCAATCAACCGTAGTATCCCGAGTTGTTGCCCTTGCCCGCCCCGCCCGCCCGCCCGCCCCCCCCCCGCCTGAAATTCCATAAAAAAGTAGGGTGGGCCATGTCTCGATAGGTAAGCACAAAAAGCCTAAAAAAACGCCAATTTTTTTGTACATATTTAGTGCGGCAGCACAAGAGATACAGCTGAACTCTAAACTCAAATTAGATTCACTGTTTTATACAAAAAATGCTCATGAAAGAATATATTACAGAATATATGAAAGACATAAGCAATATTAGCGTTAGATGTTCTTGTCATGTGCGGTTTTAGTAGGTGACCCCCTACTGACCGAAATGAAAGACGTTTCACGTAAAAAGGCTTTGACTCAACGAAAAACTGATGTAAAATGCAGAGAAAGCACCCACCCAAATGTTGGACACAATGTTAAGAAACTGTGGGATGAGCACTTCTTAAGATGAAGAGCAATCATGCAGAAATGGCACAAGCAGAAGTGCAGGCTAGTGGAGGGCAGTAGGGGAGAGGAGGGCCCATGGGCTGTAGCAATACCACCTAGAACACAAGGCCTGCGCATGACGTTTCGTTAGTAGATCCCCGACCCGCCCCAAGCGGCAAACACCCCGAAGCTTGACGAGAGTAGGGGCCCCGCGGAGCGCGGGCGAAAAGTGATCGCAGCGTCCCTGGCGAGCTCGGAGCCTCCGCTAGCAGACGAATTCTCCACAACGCATTGGTTTCGCCTATTTCCATGCGAGGTGACCAGTGAAAAAAATGGTCGCGGGTATTCGCGTCTTTGAATGTTAAAAAAAAAGGTGCCACCTCATAAGTGAAGGTCATTTTCTTCACGTGGGAAGGGTGTTAGAGCTTTCAGGTTGCAATTTCGGGGCTCTCCTGAAGAAAACACTCTGTCACAACTTATGTAAGCGAGACAAAACACCAATGTACCTTCGCATTGTCTTTTGAAAAAAGTGCAATGTACAAAAATTTTAGAACGTAGCTACGTTTCAACTTTACTGTTCTTATCAATCATTTTGTTTCGTTGTTGCAGTTTTTATTTCTCGTGAATGTCTTGCTTATAACCGTTTTGTCGAATATGCGAATAGGATGAAGAAGCAAAAGGCAACTTCGAACCACGTACGTTATTGCGATGTCAGTATGCTCTGGAAGAAGTCGTTGTGCACATGCAAATCTGACGCTATTACTGAAATTTATAAAAGCGGAGTTACAAGAAAAGCAGACTTCTTGCGCGTCCAAAATAAAAGAAAACGAGGAGAGCGTCGTAGTGCAAATAAAGGTGATTTCGGTCACGCTATATGCGGTGCACAAAGCGCCAGGACGACTAACGTCTTCGTCGTCTTCAATCTATGAGCCGGCACCCGTTGGAGCGTCAGCAACTCCTTCCAATTTTCCAAGTCTACTTTCTTTTTATCTTTGAGGAGCCGCTACGCCGTCGCGTTCTTTCTTCCTCCTGCTTTTATGTTTCGTTTTTGTTTCGTTTTTTCCTTTTTGTTTACTTGAGGCTCAACCCATCGCGTGTTTTGTTTTGCCTTGTTTGGCTTAGCTTTTGCTCTCTTTCCTTCACTTCGGGGCTTACTACCGCCAGTCCGTCTGCTACGCTGCGCCCGGACATCTTGAGGGCTGTCTGCAACTTTGTTGTTGTTATTTTCTTCCGCTGTCGTCTGCGATGACCTCCTATTTTCGCCTTGGATTGAGTTTCTAATCCGAAATCTTCATATGTGCTTTTTGTTATTTATTAAATATATTAAAAGGGGCAAGCTCGTTACACGTTTATATTCGAACTTATTTGTCTACGCCGGAACGTCTGCTATGGGTCATCGTTGGTTGATCAACCGGCCGCCTTCGGACATACACCAGCGCATACTTGGAGATGGCAGGCATGTCATGTGCTGCCTACCACTACAAACACAAGTTTTTGCGATGTGTTAGAAAATCATTCTTCCGTTTCCCGAAGACCGAACAAACGTGAGTAATTAAGTTGCTGCAGCATTTAAATTAAACTAAAACAAACAACTGCAAAAAAAAAGAAGTGAAGCTTTTTTTTTTATGCTGCTGCTTTCCATTTTATTTTTATTTTTTTCCATAAGCGCCGCATTGATTGTCGTCGTTGAAGGAGTTTTTTGCTAGGTGATTTGTATCTTTCTATCGTCTGCTAACTTTTTGTTTTATTCGCCGTTGTTCGCTGTTTGTTCCCCATTTCTCTTTATTTTCGCCTGAGGGGGGACTCCATCTTTCCTGCAAAGTTCGGAAAATGTTTGCACGGTCATTTTCTTGTTACTTCTTTTGTTTTGGTTGTGCTACAGCGGCTGGTTCGCTTGCTTTGGTAATCTAACATGTTGTTTGCGCACGTTTTAATGATCACCTAGTATTTAGGTAAGAAACTGGGACAACGCAGTCTGCAACGGATCAACAGTAACCTCTTACGACGTAGTTCGAGCAGCTAAACGCCTTTCTGCCGCTTCCCAGATGCGCTCCAAACTCGTGTGATCTCCTAAGTGGCGTTTGAGACCGCTAAATAGACTGCTCTATCTTTGTTTATGCGTGCGTTGTTATTTGATTGTCGTTGCAGTTGCGATCAGTGGATTCCGCTTCGCAAGCGGACTGACCGTAATGAATTGTTTCAGCTGTTGGGGTGACGAAACGGGGCTCTCAAAGCGTCTGCTTACGTAGACTCCGAGTCCTTCATCGGCGTTCGCCGCCGCTCCCGTTGGTTTTCGGAGGAATTACGCCGCATTTACTAGCGGCCACAGCTGCGTGCGCGACTGCTTAGCGCGAGCTAATAACGAGCTACCACAGTTCATCTGCAACGTGCATGCGACACCATCAAGATTGCCGGACTTAGCAATGTGAGCTCGTTCTGAGCACGACCACTGAAGCAGTTGATGGAGCAGACGATGTAGCAGACGACGGTGCTCATCCGGGCTACCTAGGGGGCGCTGAGGGGATCTACTAGTGATGACGTTTAGAGGAGGAAACGCGCAGGCCTTGTGTTCTAGGTGGTATT
>JAZHYW010050214.1:0-20683 GCA_037355805.1 Ixodes ricinus
CTATTGAGTCCATCATGTATTCGCTGGGTACCGCGAAAGTCTTTACCACGCTGGACTGCAGCAGAGGCTTCCTGCAGATCCAGGTAGCACCAGACGACGTCCAAAAGACAGCGTTCACTTGTCACAGGGGGTTGTTTGAGTTTACCCGCCTGCCGTTCGGATTATCGAATTCGCCGTCTAGTTTTCAGCGGCTGATGGACATCGTGCTGGGGGACGCGAAGTTTAACTTTGCCATGGCGTACATGGACGATGTCGTAGTATTCTCGAACTCGTTCGAAGAGCACCTAACTCATCTCGAGATCGTTCTGAGTAGAATGTGGGAGGCTGGGTTGACGATCAACCCAGATAAGGTGCAGCTCGCAGCCTCGAGGGTTAATCTCTTAGGCTTTATCGTTGACAACGGTACGTTGAAGCCGAACGACGATAAGTTGGGGGCCATCCTCAATTATCCAGCGCCGCGTGATGTAAAGAGCCTTCAGAGGTTTCTAGGGATGGTCGGTTTTTATCGGCAGTTCATTCCGGGATGCGCGGAGCTAGCACAGCCATTGAACCAATTGCTGCGGAAAAACTCAAGGTGGATCTGGGGGCGGGAGCACGACGCGGCTTTCGCGTCTCTCGCGAAGGCAATAGCTGATACAGCGAGCTTGCATTTACCAGATCTAAACCGGCATTTCGTCGTACAGACGGACGCGAGCGACTACGGTGTCGGAGCGGTGTTGTTACAGGAGCACGATGGGCAGTTGCGCCCAGTGGCTTTCGCGAGCCGAACGCTTACACCGCCCGAGCGTAACTACAGCGTAACGGAGAAGGAGGGGCTGGCCGTCATGTTCGCTTTGAAAAAGTTCGATCTCTATTTAGACGGTACGACTTTTGTCATACAGACGGATCACGCCGCGCTAACATGGATCCAGAGATTGAAGGAGCCAGCGGGAAGGCTGGCTCGCTGGGCTCTGACCCTGCAGCGCTACTCCTACACTGTCGAATACCGAAAGGGCTCGAGCAACAAAGTTGCGGACGCGCTCTCTCGGGCGCCCCAGGATGGTGGTCGGGAGGAGGAGACGCGACCGGTGGGGGGCGAGGAGCGCGGGAGAGGAGGGAGAATACCTCCGTGCGCGGGGGAGAAGCACCCCGCGATCGCGGGAACGCGAGAGAACGGCTGGGAGGAGGGGAAGCAGCCGGAGTTCGTAGCAGCGGTGGGTCGCGCTACGAGGGAGCAAAGGATCGTGGCTTGGGGGAAGTGGTAAGCAAGGAAGAGCTTGTCGAGGCCCAGGGAGCAGATGGATTTTGTCAGCGGGTGTTGGGAAAACTTGCGGAAATTGCGGTTGACACCGGGAACGCTGACGGGCGAATCGGCGCGCCGTTCGATTCATATCTGCTGGGCGAAGATGGGTTATTGCTCCGCTATATCCCCGCGATCGACGAAGAGGAGGGGAATGACCCTCCCTTCAGGGTGGTGATTCCTAGGAAGCTACGCAGGAAGTTTATCAGATACTTCCACGACTCGGCTCTGGCCGGTCATGGCAGCGGCAGCAAGACTTTTCACAAGTTATGTCGCGTCGCGACCTGGCCAGGAGTGAGGCAGGACGTATTTCGGTACTGTCGTAGCTGTCCAGCTTGCCAGAAGGCGAAACCGAGAGGCGGGAAACCTCCGGGGTTGATGCAGCCGGTGATGAGTCACTACCCGTGGGAGATAGTCGCGTGCGACATCGTTGGCCCACTGCCGAGGAGTCCTCGGGGAAATCAGTACCTTTTGGTGATCACTGACCATTTCTCGAAGTGGGTGGAGCTGTACCCCTTGAGGAAACTGGTTTCGGAGCGAATCTGGGAAAAGTTGTTAGACACTTTCCTGCGTTTCGGAACGCCCAAGTGTCTCGTCAGCGATAATGCTAGTTATTTCACTAGTAAAGTTTTCGTGGACTCCTGCTTGGCCCTCAATATTAAGCACAAGAGGACGACACCGTACCATCCTCAGGCCAATATCACTGAGAGAGTGAATCGCAACCTGAAGAGCATGCTGATCGCGCTGACGGAGAGACACCGGGACTGGGACGAACACGTCGTCGAGATGGGTTTCGCCACTCGGACGACAGTGAACCGATCAACCGGGTTTACACCAGCGTTCCTTAACCTGGGTAAGGAGCTGCCGTCTCCACTGGAAAACGGGTTAAGAAACAGCGACGGGGTATCGGGTCGCCCCCTCTCTACGTACGCGGCCGGGCTCAAAAGCCGCTTGACGGGCGCGTTGCACGACGCTAGAGAGAACCTTGATGCCGCAAGGATCGAGCAGGCGGCGCAGTACGACAAGAGCCATCGCCACCTGGAGTACAACGTCGGTGACCTGGTCCTGAGGAGAATGCACCCACTGAGTAATGCAGCTTGCGGTTTCGCAGCATCGCTGGCTCCGAAGTGGGATGGGCCCTACGAGGTAAGTACGCGAGTGTCGCGGCTTACGTACAGACTCACTCGGCCGAACGCAACCGAGGAGTCTGGCCCTGTTCACGTGACCGATTTAAAGGTGTACTACCTTCGTGATCAGGACGGCGATGGACGAGAAGCGGCTGATGAGGACGGGGAAAGCCCTGTCTCGGCCGGACGGCAGGCGCAGTCCGGAGCACGGATGAAGCGCGGTGGCCGGACGGTGCATGACACTGTCGGCGAGTTCACTTCTAACAGGAGTTCCTGCCGTCACTACAATCTGCGGCGCAGGGTCTAGTCCATTTCTGTGTTTTTAACCGTATTTCTTTCCCACAGAATGCCTTTCTGGAACGACGCCCGACGCCGAGCACGTGCCGGCGCTGGACGGGGACAACCCCTCCCAGGAGGCCCGCCAGGCCAGAACGGGGGCGCTAATGCTCCCCCAAGTACCCGGGGTGGGCGCCCCGGGTCGAGGCGGCCCGACTCCCGGGGTCGGCGACCATGGAGGTGGCCCCACGATCGGGCGTCGGACGCTGGGTCCGTACAGCGCCAGGCGGGCTCCGCGGATTCCGCGAGCCACCGCGCGGCCACACCGCAGAGTGGGTCGGGCCCGCCTGCGCGGGGAGGACCAGGCACGAGCCGGCCTCTTCGCCCCGCACGACTTCCTTCCAGGAGCAGAGAGGGACCACCACCGCAGGGGGGACGGGCCTGGAGCCGGCGGCCGTGCCACACCGTGGCAACCTGGACGACATGGGACGGGCAGCGGGACCTCCATTTTGTGTCCCGCCAGCGTTGGCGGGACCAGCCGAGACCGGTCCACGACACGCCCGGTGTCGAGGTCCCGCCGCCCTTCCTGGGGCACACGCTGCCCCCGTTCGAGCTGGCCCCGGACCTGCAGGACCCCTGCTGGCTCTGCCGGGTGCCGGTGGTCCACCTCGAGACACACCAGGCCAGCCCGCGCCACCAGGAGCTGCTGAGGGCGGTGGGCCCCCCCACGTGCGTCGAGGCGGCGCTGCGGCTGCTCCAGAGGGACCGGCCCGACCTCCTGGCCCCGGCGGCCCGGGAGCTTCCTGAGGAGGGGCCACTCCTGCAGCCACTGCCGCCACCCCTGCAGCCGCTGCCGCTGCCGCTGCCTCCACCGCCGCGACCGCCGCCGCCGCGGTCTCCGACCCGCTGCCGCCCCCGCTGGTGCCACTCCCCCCTCGGCCGGGCCCCTCGCCACCCCGTTGCCTCCTCCGCCCGCCGAGGACACTGTCATGGCGGAGTTGGAGGAGTTTTTGGCCGGGGACCGTCCGCCCTCCGCCGACTCGGTCCCCCCGGGGTCCGAGCCTTGAGGGAGGGGAGGTGTGGGGATCCGTCCGGCCGCGTCCCCCTGGAGTCCCGTCTTTCCCGCATTTCCTCGCCCCCTTCGCCCGTTCTTCCCGCGCCCTGCCAAGGCCGAGCGGCCCGTCCCCTGCTCACCCGGATCTTGGGGCGGGGGAGCGCCGCCATACGGCTCGTCATCGCCCCTCGGAGATCGTGCGGGGACCGTGGCAAGGGCGTGGGTGCTCACGTGAACGGATCGTGGTGGGCACGTGATCGGTGGGGGCGAGGATACAAAAAGGGAAGCGGGACAAGGGGGCTCCCTTCTGAACCTGCGGACTGGACAGTGAGGACGTGTGTGCCGACGACGACCAGGACGACGACGAGGACGGGGGACGCTGACCATCGACGCGTGAGTTTAGCTAAGTAAACTGTTATGAAAGTGCATATTGTGTGAGTGACTTCTTGGGGAGCGAGCGAGGCACGTCCCGATCGGGCGTCGGTCAGGTAGCGACCCACAAACTACACAGTTAATTGTCAACGGTCGCCTTTCAGAACCCATTCCAATACTGTCGTCTGTTAGACAGGGATGCCCGCTTTCACCATTATTGTTTAATATTTATTTAGAGCCCTTCTGTCTGAGCATCATTCATAACGAAAATATACATGGTTTTCGATTGCATGCCATAGAGGTCAAGCTGCTGGCGTACGCGGACGACGTAGCTGTATTTTGCCACGATAAAAGTAGTATTTCTGAAACTGTGTCCACCGTTAAAACATTTTGTGAGTTAACTGGGGCATCCGTAAATTGGGAGAAATGTGTAGGCTTTTGGCATGGCTCATGGGCTACGAGGCCAGAGCAGTTCGAAGATATAAATTTTATGCTAGCGCCTTCCTCGTATCTTGGCGTGCCTCTTCAACATTATAAAAGAAGTAATACGCATTGGTCGGCAGTGATTGACGAAACTCGGCGAACGGCGCAGAAGTGGGAAGGATGCGCCTTTTCTGTCTTCACTCGCGCCACAATATGCAATGTGTTTTTAATTGCCAAAATCTGGTATGTTCTACAGGTCATCAGTTGTTCTCGCATTAACATTCAAAAATTGCATCGTGTTTTTGCGGTATTTATATGGCAGTCTAGTTGGGAGAGACTAAGCCGAGACAACCTTTTTTGTCGCGTATCCAAGGGGAGCCTCTCGTTGTCACACCTATGGGTCAAACAGATTGTATCAAGATTTATGTTCCTTCGAGATCAAGTAGATCCATTTCTACGTACAGTGATACAAACAAGACTGTCCGAACAAGTGCCTTTGTTTGTTGTGTCGTCATACAATCGTGGGTCTTGTCGACTCAGTGCATTCTTGAGCGAAGTCGTAACCGCCTTTCAGATTTTGTCCGTTCGTTTTTCTTTAGAATATCTCTCTGGAGTAACGCGAAAACGCCTGACGCATGATTTATATGATGTTCTTTTCCCTATGCCATTGTATCGCACCGGATGCTGCGAGCGTCGAGATCAAGATGTTCTGCGACGCGTTAAAAGGATGCACGTCCAGCCTTCTGTGAAAACGTTTTTTTTTAAACTTCATACAAATACGCTTCCTGTGAAGAAGTGGCTGAAGGACAAAGGCATATTTGTTCCATGGGGTGACCATTGCTTTTTATGTAAGAAACCAGAAACAATTGAACATGTTTTTATCGAGTGTTGGGATGCTCTGTTCTTTTGGGATGTCTTGCAAAGAACCTTGAAAAAAGATTTACCGGTAACCTCCCATGGCATTAGATTTTTAAACACAGATCCCGATGACACGATTCCTTTAGATATGATCATGCTCATCGGTCTGCATAGCATCTGGAAAAGTCGAATGGCTGTGAGAAATGCTGATGTTTTCATATGGCCTGTACGGAAATATTTCACTGAAACAATTTGTGAACTGACCGCGGCGTACAAAACTGCGTTCCCCACCCTTGAGTGGCTGCCAAATTTTGAAAAACTGAAAGGTCTGAGAGAATTTTAATCCTATTCCACATTAGCACTGGAATCTCTGTGGTACTGTAGCGTAGCAGTTGGATCTCATTTGTATGTGTCGCGCGTCTCTGTAAAAACACCGGAAATAAAAAAAAAAGCCTTCATAGCTCTGTGGTTAGCGCGTCTGCCTGCTGATCAAAGGGTCAAGGGTTCGAATCCCAGCCGGCGCCGGTCTTTTTTATTTATTTATCGACCCGCGGCGTAAGAGGTTAGATAGCCAGATAGATACATAGACGAAAAGTGCGTGAAGTAGCCAAAGAATGCTATTAGCACTAAAAATAAAACGATGCCAGTCAGTAAACGCAACTTCCATGACGGGGCTCGCCAGCCTGAACACCAAAGCACCGATGCCAGCCAGTCACTGAACTTCCATGTAAATACTGGCCATCAAAGACAGCAAAATACCGATGCCGGCCAGCAACTTTTTTGTTTTTGTTTCAAGGGCATAATTAGGTGCAAGGTCTTTAACAAAAAGGCCGTGTAGCATAATTTGTAAAAGAATTTTATATTGTCACAAAAACCACGACTAGTATTGACTCTACTACAGCAAGTGTGTTGGCGAGGACACTCATATTGCATACATATATTGATGAAAGCCCTTGAAATTGCCTGCAGGTGTACCATAATAAAAAGTTGAGCATGAAGGCATTAACAAGGAGACCGCAGGAAAGCTATCAAAGATACTGAAATGACACTTTCCGATTGTGCGTACATCTAGCTGTGGCATCGAGCTAGTTTTTGTTTGTTTTATGTGGTAAAAATTATATAAAAAAGGTTATTTGAAAGTTATCAAGAATATATTTTAAAAAATAATTAAAAATAACAGAACACAGTTTAAGCATAATAATGAACAAGTATTGCAGAGTGCATGGAAAAAGCTAGATGGAATTAGATGACGATGACCTGCGCAAAAATCGCCGTGATGTCGCCTTTATGGCGCCGCATATCAGCTCGTTGTCTTCTGCGCTCTGAGCTCTAGTCGATGCAGCCCGTACGGGATCAGGATGGATTGTTTGCAACTTGATGTTTCAACCATACGCGTGAAAGTCTTCGGCATCAGACGGCTGATCCGATTTTCTTTTGAACAAGATATGGCAAAGTATCGTGTGCCAAGCGGATATTTTCAGTGTAGACTTCGTTCAATTTGCCTTTTAATCGAATTTGGCAAGTAATGGTTTGTTCGAACCGCTTATTGTGTGTCTGGAATTCTTTCAATTGTTCTTTTAACCGGAATCCAAAAATCACGGTTTGTGCGAACCGGAGTTTGTGTGTCCGGATTTCTTTCACTATGACTTTTAACCAATTAGGAATATCACGGTTTGTGTGAACCGGAATTGGTCTGTCTGGAATTCCTCCAATTTGAATTTGAAGCGGATTAGGAAAATCGCGGTTTGTGCGAACCGCAATTCGTTTGTCCGGAATTCCTCCATTTTGATGTTGAACCGGATTAGGAAAATCACGGTTTCAGCGAACCGGAATTTGCCTGTCCGGGATTCCTCCAATTTGACTTTGAACCGGATTCGAAAATTCACGGTTTGTGCGAACCGTGTGTCTTCTTGAGGGCCCTGCCGACCTTCGTCCTCCGACAAGGTGTGCTTTACAAGGAGAACTTCGGAGACAACAGCTCGCCATGGCTGCTGGTAGTCCCTGCCGACCTTAGAGAGGAGATATTCCAAGCCTGTCACGACGACCCAACGGCTGGGCACCTTGGCTACAGCAGGACGCTCGCCAGGATTCGAGAAAAGTATTACTGGCCGAGGCTACCGAAGACCGTTCACCTCTACATTCGATCATGCCACGAGTGTCAATGACGAAAAAACCGCCGACGAAGCCGTCAGGACTTCTGCATCCTATTTCTCCCCCGTCCAGACCGTTCCAGCAGATCGGAATGGATTTACTTGGCCCTTTCCCACCGTCAACGTCGGGAAACCGCTGGATAATCGTCGCCACAGATTATCTTACACGGTACGCCGAGACGAAAGCCCTTCCTTCAGGTACGGCTGTGGAAGTCGCCAAGTTTTTCATCGAGTCCATTGTCCTCCGGCACGGCGCCCCCGAAGTCCTCATTACCGACTGTGGATCATCGTTCATGGCCCAGCTGACGCAAGAGATCCTTCGTCTCAGTGGCACCGGCCACCGTCGAACCACTGCGTACCATCCGCAGACAAATGGACTAACAGAACGGCTGAACAAAACAATCGCCGACATGATCTCAATGTATGTCGACGTAGAGCATAAGACTTGGGACGAGGTGTTACCCTACGTCACATTTGCTTACAACACGGCGGTGCAGGAGACAACAGGAGTAACACCGTTTCAGCTGGTGCATGGCAGAAAAGTGTCGACCATGCTCGACGCAATGCTACCCCACGAGCCAGCTGACGATGGGATACCCGACGCCCAGGTGGTTGCTCAACGAGCCGAAGAAGTCCGCCAGCTCGCCCGACTCCGAATTCAAGACCAACAACGTGTCGACGCTGCCCGGTACAACCTTCGCCGGATCGACGTTCGCTTCAAGCCCGGAGACCGTGTGTGGGTTTGGACCCCAATACGACGACGCCATCTAAGCGAGAAACTCCTGAAGCGCTACTTCGGACCCTACAAAGTGCTTCGCCGACTTGGCGATCTGAACTACCAGGTGATGCCCGACGGAACACGGACTTCATCACGCCGCCCTCCACGACCGGAAGTCGTTCACGTCGTGCGCCTCAAGCCGTACTACGCGCGATAAGACTGTGAACTGTGATCTCGTGCAACGCTTCATAGGATTGTGTTTTGCCAGCTTCCGTATTTTCCCATTCTTTTGTTTGTCTTGCTCTGTTCTGTTGCTTTTCACGTGGCATCGAGACGATGCCTTTTTAAGGGGGGAGTAATGCCACGCGCGTCGGCGAGCAAGCGCGTGCGTGGCCGAGTGGTTACCGCGCTTGACTTTCGTGCGGAGGCCCAGGGTTCGATTCCTGGGGGCTCCGCGAATTTTGTTTATACTTTCAGTTTATTATTCTGGTGAATTCGAGAACATTATTGTTTATTCTAGGCCCGAAAGTTCTACGCGTCGAACCTTCCACGCCGATTATTCCAGAAGCCCACGCGTGTACATAAGGGGCTTCGCGTGGCGAGCCAAAGTGAGTTTCGCCTCAGCGTTCGATCGTGCTGCTTCGCCGCCTTCGACGCCCGCGACGCTCTGTTGTTCTCTCTTTTCCCTTTTATTTTTGGGCACAAGTTCGCCCCATTAAACGTTTAGTTTATTCAGTTATTCGCAGCCTCATCACTTGTCCTTCGTGACAATATAGAATTTGTCCACTTTTTGTGAAACACCCTGTATACATAATAAATACAAGAATACCACATAACATTGCTTTATGCAATACACGCAAGACGATACACAAAAATAAAAACATGACCTACTGATCGTTTCCATCAGATGTTGGTCCAGGTACAGTCGGCCACAAAAAATTACGGACCAGGCGAGCTGTGGCCGAGGTGCATTACTGCGCTACCTTGCGGCGCAATACCTGTGTTTGAGACCTGTAGTGCGCGCATGCGTGTGCTTTGGCACTCACAGGCATGTTAACTCTCCTGCTTCCGGCCGACGCCTTCGGCACTTCAGTAGACTCCGTTGGCAGCCGTGGCAGGGCTGTATCCCAGTGCCGCAATGAGGGGTGGAAGTCGAGATATCAGCTCTATCTCCAGCCGCCAGGCATGGTTTCGGTTGTCCCAGCTCAGCAACCAAAAATACAGACATGTTGATTTTTATTTTATTTTTATAAGAGTTTTTTTAATTTGTTTTAATATTTTATTTAATAATGTGTGCAATGTATAGCAAATTACGCTTTCTGAATTAATTGCTGTCACCGACTGGTTGACAGGCAGTTTTCCTGGCCACTGAGCTGGAAAAATGATACCATGCCTGGCGGCTGGAGATAGAGTTGATATCTCGGCTTCTGCCCTTTATTGCGGCACCAAGGTACAGCTGCGGCACGGCTGTCAATGGAGGCTACCGAAGCAGCGCCCGGCAACGTACTCGTGAGTAAGAAGGTGTCGGGTGGAAGCAGGAAAGTTAACATGCCTGCGAGCACCAAAGGACGTGCATGTGCGCACTACGGGTCTCGAACACAGGTGCCAAGCCCCAAGGTAGCGTAGTAATGCAGCTCGGCCACAGCTCGCCTGGTCCACGAACTTTTGCGGCCGACTGTACCTGGACGAAGCATCTGATCGAAACCATCTGTTGAAGGACAACTTGCCTAAAATCTTTCTCCACTATTCCTTATAAAGGCAGAGGGCAGTAGCAGCTGGCCTTACAATGCTGCAAGCAGCAAGCTGAAATGATAGTTACACAAGCCTGCTCGAAAACCACCTAAAGCGTCAATCATGATGTTCAGTGTATACTGTCATGTTTCATCAAAGCACATTTAGGAATTCACTCAAATTTTGGAGCACCCTTTGCTAATGTAAGATTGTAGGAAGGTACAGTCAATTCCATTTTTAGTACTATAAAACCACGAAAACAATTAGGCCTCATGACTACATAACGATTTGCGGCAGCGAGAAGCACTACGCAAAGACACGCGAAACCGGAAAGTACTAATTATTATGGCACAAAAACCTTAATCTAGACGGCGAGCTCGTGTGGAGCAGATGAGTGGTTAAAGTATTTGATGTGAAACTGAGTTATATTTACCAGTTCGTTGACTTCCGGCGGTGCTGCGGCAGTCCTCCGACTTCCGTCCTCGCTGTCGCTTGACGTATCTGCGTCGTCGCTCTCCGAAGAACTTGCGAGCGGGTCACCGCATGGTGACATCCTCTGCCTTGCGTCCAAAGTAACGTTGCTTGCGTCACTAGGTGAATGCGGGCTACCGTCGTCGTTTGACGCCCCTGTCTGCCCCGCGTTGCTTCCTCCGAGCAGGCTGTCGACGTCGCTTGTCGACCCTATGTCGTCGTCGATCTGAGAAGGGTGTGGGTCAGACGCAGGGGCACTGGCACCAGCGACGCCTTCTGCTGCAGTCCTCGAAGATAGCCTGCGCTTTGTGCGGCCCGGCATCTCGCAGCTCCCGTCCCAAAGATATTCCTTATAGCGCTTCCTACGAGGCATTCTGTCTCTAGAAGAGCAATGCACGCAGCGTACGGCAAGACGGTGAGGTAAAACGGCAAAAGCACGTTCCGCGTGGTGTGAACTCACAGTAACGCTGTAACAAAGTCAAACCGACCGGACCAACGTTGACACCACGGAAAACACGGACAAAGCGTTCGAGATGTACGCGTAGACAATGCTTGTTGACTTGTCTACTGGCTGGCTTCGAAAATAGATTCAATTTGAATAGAGAAATGAATAAATGTCAAGCACCTTTGTATTAGTTGGTAGCTTGCGCCACCTACTCAAAACTATTTACATTTTTATACGTGAAGGTTTTTTTTTCTCTTTCTAGACATCTTCTACCAATCAACCGAAATAATTATTGCCGGCAAAGTACACAGCATCGTCGCTAACTGATACGTTATTTCTTTAAAAGCACATAAAGCGCTGAATGGATCTCACGCGAGCACGTGCTTCTTAGTGCTCACGCCAAGCTTCGTCTTCTTTATTTCAAACGCACTTTATTTTGACCCACACGCCTGACTTGCTGGCCTCACTTGGTGGGGAAGAGCTTTGCTGACTTGCGTCGCGATACATATCAATTTCCCCGTTATTGGTTAATGGTCAACACAGCCTTCCAAGTGTGCTGGTTGCTTGATAGGGCGACCGAATCTACTCCTTCAACCCAGGGCATAAAGTCTGGGGGGTCTCAGGGGTCTCGACCCCCACTGATTTTAAAGGATAGTGTGAGACCCCCCCCCCCCCCCCCACACACACACACACAGCCCCGGCATTAGTAAAAGCAAAATCATATCTTACAATAAAATAGCTTGTTTTCAGGGATGTGACATTTGGGAAGGTTGCAGGTGCAGCGTGGGTTGAGTCAGCAGCGGGGTTTATTTTATGTGCATCTCGTCAAAACCCCCCCCCCCTCCCTACCCCATTGTAGGGACCCCCTCAATCTTACGGGATGCTTTAAGCACTGCTTCAACCAGAGTTCGTTGGGACGTCGGCAGTGTTGTCCATGGTGGCTCTGGCCTTCCCATGTGGTTCCGATTAGAAAGCTTATGTTTCAGCGATGATCTCGGCGTTACCAGTGGCGGCGGAACAAGGGCCTGGCCGGCCTGGGGGAGGCGATCATCACCTCTAGACATTTCAAAAGTTTTGTGTACACACTACAATACATGCTCCAGTGCAGAGGCGTAGTACAGTGGTGTATTCCCCCTTCCCCCAAATTACATTGCGGTGTTTAAACCATGTAATTATACAGTCTAATGTGTGCACCGATTCTACGCATAATGTGTTGTTATCGTGTAGATATCATTGACGGTGGGCCCGTGTTGTTTCGTGGAATTACATTTCGTTGATAACATTTCATAGAAACACGTTTCGACAACGACACTGTCGTTTCGTGGACACCTGCTCCTGAGCCGTTTAGTCGACAACCTATACTTGTTTAAACGAACTCTGACAACAGCTGGCTCGAGCTTGATTCACTTAGATCTGTTTACCCAAGCCTCGGGATCCCCCTCTCTCTGCACCGCCGTAAACCAGACGACACAAAAAAATTTATTTAGAAGACAGCAGGGTTCTGTTCGACGAAACGTCGCAAGGCGTGTCGATGAAGCGAACATGGGAAGCCTCGTCCTTGGCTGAGGTGTGCCCACACCTCAGCCAAGGAAATTCCTGGGTACTGGTGGACTGGACAGTTTCAAACATGGCAGGGCGGCTGCGCTTACAATGAATGCCGTACGTAAAATGGCAAGAGCAATATATTTAATATCTAAGCGCACCGATTTGCATTTGGCGTAAAATTCTGGCTTTCTGGTATCACCGCAGGACTATTAGCTGTGCCACATGGACGCATTCTAATGCAAACTTGTGCAGCATTGAAGGGTGGCCAATGAAAGATGGCCAATGAACTTGAATCGCTTGAGTCACCTTCTGTACTATAACTGGCCGGCATCTGTGTGCTTTGCTGACAGCAAGATTTCGTGAGATATGCTTTTGAAGATAGTCTTCGATGAAAAACTTAAGCCTGATGACTATGAGAGAACCACTTGCCACAATTTTTGTGTTGAACAGGGAAGTGCAGTAAAATAGCGCTATGGCTAATAAAGCCAATAACAAAAACAAAATAGCTAAAGACAAATTTACTTTCGGTAAACATTTCGAAAACCTTTATTGTTGTGCGTTCCTAAGTGCAAGTGTTCAAACATTTAGGAAGAAAATAGTAACAAAAAATCGCATTAACAGCGTCAATTTATTGCACCTTTAATGCGCAACGCACGTTCGTACAACCGAAAGATCCGTAAAGGAAAGGGGTGAGGGGGGGGGATTCTAGAATTTTTCCTGGCAGCGGACGCATCGCAGACGCACCGGACTAAACCGACTAAACGTTAGTGGCGAGTGCGGCAAACACCGATAGTTGCACCGAAACAACTTTCACCTGTTTCCCGCCGCCCCAAAACCCGAAAGTTCGTCTCGCAGCGCCACCTGAGAATGCCGCCCGCTACAACGGCTATGACGCGCCCACACGGCGACATATTCGCCCTAGTTCTTCAAATGACCACTCTTTGCTGGCGCAGTGGCGCCACCGTTTGTTGGTGACGCATTGGGGATTTATTTGGGTTCAGTTTCTGCACGTTTGCGCAGCACGTGCAGCACATGTACAAGTGTTGCTGTTGTTCTGTTGTCACATTGTCGGCGTTTCGCACGTGGTAGCGGAGTAGTACGCGTTTTTTCATTTAGCTCGAGTGTTCTAGTAGATAGCCATGTCGCACATCCTTATCAAATGGAAAGGAGAGCCTCAATGGGACGTTTATCCCGTCCGGTCTCTTGTTGACGAAGAGCTCGCGTGCCGGCTGTGCGCTGATCCGACGTACCTGGACTTGATCCGCGATCAAGAACACATGATCAAATGGTCGAAGGCCAAGGCTCCAGCACCAGCATATATACTGGCAATAGGTGAGTTTCATTAATTCTTGTCCGTCTAATACCGCATTTCACCGTGATTTAATAATTAGTGCTTACAGAAAAGTATCTGTTTTTTCTGCGTTGACACCGCTTTGTTATATGCAGATAAATACATTGCTGTGCGTCACACAGCAGTGTATTTTGTTGCACTTCGTTCACTTCAAGCTTACAAGGCAGCGGAAACTACAGGCGCAAGATTGCTGTTTTGTAACGTTACGTTACGCTTAAAGGCAAGTAGTGCGTGCTTGCTCGTGCGTGTAGCCTTCACTACCCTATCAGCTTAAGCATTGGAACACCGTGGAGTATTCTGGGTTTGTAGGTACTCGGGTTCTTCGTCCTATTTGTAGGAGAGATCCAAAGTAAATAACTCAATTAAGGTGATGACCAATGCACGTGGACGGTGTCATTTGTTTCTGAATTTCGCTTTAAAATTTATTGCTGCTGGCGCTAGCACGTCCAGAACCTGTAACATAAAAAAAAATCAGTATATATTTTTTTATTTTAATCATTTAGAAAATATATTTATAGGCAATCTTTAATGTCCAGGCGGCACCAGCACAGTGAGAGCCCACATTAAGCTTAAACAGGTAGTGCCACCACACCTTGCATGACAGCATGTTTTTGCACATTTGGGGCAAATATTAGGAGGGGACAGTGGCCGAGTAAATAAAATGCACACCAGCTTAGAGCATGTGGAGCAAAAGCTTGTGCTGCAGAACCCAGGGATCTCGGGTTCAATCCCCACCTAGGGTTACCAACCCTTCAGTAAAGGAAGTCGGGAGGGGGTTAAATAACGTTGAGTTGTCACAACAGAACTTTCCATTGGAGGATAGGGGAGGGAAGGGCTGTGGCGCTGTCAGCGCTAGCGTAAGTACCCAGACTCGCCATGGGATGGCATCCGCAAACTGGCTTGCCATGTCTTGCATGCTACGCTAGCTAATGGCTAAAGCTCGACGCAGAAAACCATCCAGCGCTAGCTGTAGCAATGATCACTGTTTCAGATCACTGCCCCGTCGGCAGCGCTGTCGAGTTTTTTGGCCTGTTCAAAGTTTGCTTAGTGCAAGTGAGTCTCTTAAAATTAGCTTAGCCCCATATTTTGCCAATCCGGGACACAATGCTGTCCCGACAAGGACAAGTTGGAGCTCGGGACAATGTATAAAAACAAGGGGCGGTCCCGCGAAATCTGGGATTGTTGGGAACCGTATCCCCCACCTCTGCCTGTTTCTATCTGGATGAGCATTGTACAGGCATGCGTTAGTATAGCAATACTGCGTGATGCACATCAAAGACCGCAGGCTAGCTGTCTTACTGACTGGCTAAATTTCTCATCTAGAGTGTTTCAGATGTCGCTAAAACTGTGGCAGACTATACTCCATTCACCCTTAAGCTGAGACAAGAAGCTCCACCTTCAGCGCGAGCTCGTTAGATTTCTGCAGTGCTTTGGTTGCGCATCCCTGCACGTTCGCACTTGTGTTAGCGATTGCAGAAAGCTTGCGCTGAAGGCGGAGTTTCTAGTCTCAACTGAAGGATGAATGCAGTATGACCAGCGCTGTCTAAAAACTAACAACAAATTTGCTTTGCTTTTTTGCTGGGGCGGTTACAAACTCACTGCCTCACGTAGCCAGGAGTATCGTAAAAGCATCAGGCCACACCATCGTTTGTTACATACCAGCTAGGGCGATCTCTCAACATTTGTTTGTGTTATTGGGACAGTTGCTAAATTGCCGCGATGGGGCGCAGCTTGTATCATGAAACTCTCTTGCTGAAAGCTCATATCCTGTCTCTGCATACCTTGGCACAGGACAAACGCTTTGCTCTACGAAGCATTCTGAAGACTTCGATCGCTGCTCCTGTTAAATCATAACTGCTTTTGCTTTAAAAGCACTCTCTGGCAGTACAGTGCCTTCCATCGTTGCTCTGATTGGCATGCAGGAGTCATAGCTTTCACCAAATCGCCAATTTATGCGCCCATAGCTTCCTGGACTACCGAGTATTTCTAGCTTCAGATGCTAAGCGGTGTAGCTAGCACCACGAAAGCGAGAGCTTGCATACACAATGCTGCTGCAACCTCCTGGCCTACTCACTGTTTCTTGCTCCGGCCGCTGTACTCAGTTTCACGTTACAATGGACCACAGTGAATGTTAAGAGCGATCCCAGTCGGTTCCGTGCTGCAAACATATGACGTGACTATGGGCCCCTCCTAAAGGTCATGTGACACTCGCAGAGCAATAGGTTATCTCCAACTGCTCGTAGCACCCGTTGCGGTCCGTCTAAGGTGAAATGGAGTTAGCTAGGTCAACACCAAAGGGCGTTGGAGCATGCCTATTCCGTGCCCATCTAATAGCCCCTTCTGGCGAATAATGAGTGCTCGGCGAGTGGATTCCTGTACCCTCGCAAAATCTGAGCGACCTCTCTATGTGCCGCTTGTAGACCTGGAGCCATTGGAGCACTCGCCGAGTGGCTCCAGGTTGTTCGTGTAAAAGTGACGGAGTGCACTGGGAATTTCAGAGAAGTTAGCTGCACTACTTGCCTCTGGAGAAGTTTGATCTGTAGTCACTCACAGCATTCCAGTTTCAATATTTGTGCTAGCACTCTTGTTGCAGCTATGAGAGCGATCGCTCCAGTGGAACTTGACAATAGAAAGTTATGCGAATGTCAGAGGGATGTGGTGCTCTTACAAGTCTATAGTTACGAGGTGCACACAGGTCAGCAATGCGATACGATGCGGTACCGAGGCATCAACGTTTTCGCCAAACAGCCGGTGTTAAAGGGATGCTGAACCGAAATCTGGATTCCACAAAGCACGGCGGCAAAAGCGTGCAACAGGATGCTACAAACATCAAAACATCACTCATTAAACGATATATCAAACGGATAACCGTATTTTTTAAAAAAAAGGAGGCGCATTTGACAGATATGTTTACGTCTTGTTTCTCCAAGAAGGAGAGGGAACGGCCTCGCGTTTTCTTTGCCTCGTCGTCTTGAGGGAGCGAAACGAAGAGAGGAGAAGACAAGATATCTTGACGTCACGCACCTCGTCGGCCTCTCGACCTCTTTTTGTTTTTTTTTTCCAAAAATACGGCCATCGATTTGAGATATCGCCTTACGAGTAGTGTTCTAGGGATTGTAGCGTCCCGCCTACAGCTCCTGCATTGTTGTTTCTGAAATCCGAATTTCGGTTCACCATCCCTTTAACAAGACTTGCAAAAAGTGCCACGCTTCTTGGGGGGTATGCTTGTTCCTTGGAAAGGTTTCATGTTGCCTTATAAGCTAAGGCAGTCTATGTGAGCTCTGCTCGCCTAGCATGGCACTTTTGGACCTGTATGCGGAGCTGGCGAGGCATGGGGAAGTGGGAGTGGTGGAGAGAACAGCCGGCACTCTCCAGTTGTTTTCTCTTCATTACTCCCTTGTGTAAGAACAGCGGTGCTGCCAGCAAGCAGCTCCTCTGCTGCATTGTGTGCCCCTGAGAGCAGTCGCTCTGCCGTTGAGACTGGATGCTCAAAGTCACAAATCTGCGAGCGCTCGCTATTTGCAAGGCGAAGGTGCCCCAAGTTGAAACCAGGTTAGGCCTATGCCTTATAGAAAAATTAAAGCAAAGTATCTGGCCACTGCATATTTCTGTTTGCACGATGAAACACTTTGAATCGCACGCCTACCAAATCTGTGTTCACACCAACATGGGGCTTTAAGGCTGGCTCACCCATTTGTGTCAGTTGCATTCACAGCAACCAAAATGACAGCAACAACTGGGACACCGGGTCAACTGCGACTCGCGATTGCCTCACGAAGCTAGCTCTTGCATTGCTTGCCAGATTCTGTACTGCAAACTGTTGTCCTGGTAGCTTTGTTGTTGCTGTCGGTTTGGTTGCTGAGAACACCTCCAACGTATCCGAGTCACAATATCGCTATTTATTATGTTGTCTTGGGTGCAATACCATATTCTGGTATTGCAGCCAACTAAAAAATCAAGGCATTTGATAATACATTATAAAGTGTTGATTGATATATCTTTTTTGCATAATTTAGGTTCAGAATCGCCGATGGAAAAGAAACGAAACAGGTTGGCTGCCACTTACGAAGAAATGCATCCAAAAAAGGTACATAGGATTAGAAACAAAAATTATTAGGTACAGTACTTGCATTTTTTTAAAGTTGAGTTGTGTTTTATCAGGTTTACTTGTGCTTTTGAAGTCTAGAAGTAAATTGTATCATAAAGCAAACTAAAATATTTATCCTCTTGTATGTTTGTATGTGTGTGTGGTTGTTTATCATTATTTAATGATGCACTTTAAAAATCTCAGACTATCAGTAATACTTCACTGGCCTCTACAGCATGAAACATTGTTGATATACTTGAAGTAGATGTCTGCAAAGGTACAAGCCGGCCCGACCTGCGGGCTGGGCTCGAGCTTCGTGGTTGCAATCGTAACTGTCTCGGGCCTTACATTTATGTCTACAAGGTGTGTCAATGCGGACCAAGCCGGTCCTGAATTATTTTTAACACAAATGTTTTGCACAATCTGCTTGTGAAGGTTGTGAGAGGGGAGACCACAATGGGGGACAACTCAGATGTTAGAAACATATGGGTTTTTGTCACTGCGGTCTCTCCTCTCCAACTCTTTTACAGCACCAGCAGAGTTTTGGTTGTTTCTATCGCGGGCGGTGCCACCGTCATACAATAATTTCTTCCATCAAGTAATATTGACTCATGCGGACCTCTACCTCAAAGGCAGACCAACCTCATACTGTTTCAACACTTCAGTCAAATTTGCTTTGCTTGTCCTTAACCACCATACAGTATTCTCCCCGTTACTATTTGTTCACTATTCTAGATCAGAAAAGAAACAAATGCAGTTAAGAAAGTATGGAAACAAGAAATGACCCGTCGACATACCCACCACCAAGCGGTGGAAGAGGCGGCGCATACTAGAAAGGTGTAGTGGGATCAAGCACCGACGACTCGCAAGCGTAGAAAGGTCCCGGATGTATGCGGCAGCGCTGCGCTCGAGGATCCGACCGGTTCCGAGCGTTCCGAAGGCCTTCGGCAAGCATCTTTCGCTTGCGGTTTGACCCTTCGGCGGTATGGCAGCGTAAAGTGGCTCCCGTTCTGAAGTGATCTTTACCCCGTGTTTGCTGTCGTTTGTGGCCAATGAAGTGTCATGCCGAATCAGTGTCTAATCGCGCAGCAAATGCAATGCGAACCGCCCTGGCTGCCCGCTTCATACAGCCTAGCCAGAACATGCTTTAGTGGCGCCCTCTCGAGCCGTCGACACGGAGTGCGGTAACCGTGACCGCTCGCTGAGCTCACTACCCCTCCTCTCGTTCGCGGCCACTCAAGTAACCAAGGACGTAATGAAGGAGGTTATTTTTTGCTTGTTTTTGTACTCTTAATTTGCCTATAACTTTTAAAATACAGCGAAATTCGAGAAAAGAAAAGTTTCATTAAGTTACTACGTTCAGTGCGCTCAGGTTCGGTGCAAATTAAAAACAAGTAAAAAAGTCCTTGCAGGGCCCCTTTAAAATAGGTACCAGAGGCCAGATTCATGAAGAGCTTCTCAGCTAAGAAGTAAGTAAATTATGCACATCGTAAGAAGTGAAGAAATTGGTATTCACTAACAAACTAAGTGACAGCAAGAAACCAATGATATTGTATGAAAAAAAGAGGACTTCTGGTGTATCGCAAGTTCCCGATTACTGTGAGAGCAGACTGTTGCTGTATGCCGAGGCACTGAGGGAGAGGAGGAGATGAGAACTTGCGGGGATGTCAGGATGCCAAGCTCTGGTCCGAATGAACGGTTGGAACGATTGGAACCATCACCTGGTTGACTTTTTTCCAGGCTGCACTTAGAATTGAAATGTATGAGTTGGGCCCCTGCACTTCAAAGAACTGTTCAAACCTTTTTTTTTTTTTTTGCCTGTTTATCTTTTTATATTTTAATTTTTCAGGTACAATATTTTGTAAATTATATATCCAATGCACGGGGTTGAAGTTTAAAATAAATTATTGTTTTCCAGGCGCAGTGCTGCAGTCATGATCAGGAAAACGATCAGTTGCGGAAGGAGGTGACCAAGCTGGAAGCTGAAATTGCAAGGCTTCAGGGGGAACTTGTCATACGTGAGGAGAAGCTCGCTCGGGCGGAATCTATGCTTGGTATGAATTACGAAATCCCTAATCAGTTTCCATGTGCCGTAGTGTGTGCACTGGGTCGCAGGTACTGTCCCGATACATTGAAATTCAAACAACGGAGCGCATGGCTTTCGGTACATGCATGTACAGTAAGGCAGGGAACTAGGATTTGCGGTCAATTTTTATATGCCTTGACCATTGCTTAATATGTGAGCGCTATGACAGCGCGCCGGAGCGCTGGAGGCGCTGTCCTGGGGATTGCACGAGTGGTGTGCAATCACTAGGCCATTCACAAGCTTAAATGTGCCAACAACGTTTTTTTTTTTTGCTTGAGTTGTTGGGGCAGCACTATACTTCGTCTCACCTTAGCATGGACTAACCGCGAATGCTGTGCTAGCGCGAGGCTGGCCTTGACTGCCTTGACTGCAGCACTCGCTGCACGAGCGCTCGTTCAGCCGCCGAGGCTTCATTCGAAGCAACTAGCTCGCGTTTTTAGCACGCGCGGCTAACAATAGTCCATACTAAGGTGAGACGAAGTATAATAGCATGCTTTGAACATCAATGTAATTCTTGGTAATTGGACACAATTAGACATTTCCTACCACAATATTTTTTTTCCCTGGCCGCTCTGCCTTGAGATTGCATTGCCTTGTCGCTTGCCTCCTCTTAATCCTCTGTGTTTCGATTCCATTACCTATTTTTATCTATTCCAATGTATTTTTTATCGCTTCTAAGTGTTTCCACTCTCTTCTGCACGTAATATTTC